>WOXC01006119.1:160000-165123 GCA_011680675.1 Gymnobelideus leadbeateri | reverse complement strand
ACACACACACACACACACACACACACACACCACACACACTGGAGCTTGGGAGGAAGGAAGAAGTAGCTAGCTGTTTTATATCCTGTGTGATCCGGAATGCTCATGGGGAAGAAGAGAGTTTGCAGTTAACAACAGTACACATTCAATCCAATGCATACCTATTAAGTGACTACCTTTGCCAGGCATTGTGCTAAGTGCTGGGGATACAAAAAGAGGTAAAAGAATGCCCCCAGGCCTTAAGGAACTCATTGTCTAATCAGGAAAACATCATGCAAATGCATGCAAAACAAGCTACTAAAGGAAAAAATGGGAGCTATGTAAAAGAGAAATTAAGAGAAGTTACATAAGGCTTCCTGCAGTAGATAGGGTTTTAATTTAAATTTAAAAGAAGCCAGGGAAACCAGTAGAAAGAGTGGAGGAGGGTGAGCACTCTAAGCATTTGGAACAGTCAGAGAAAATGCCTTGAACAGAGAGATGTAGTATCTTTTTTTCCTTTCGTTTATTTTTACTTCTTTATTAGTATTTTATTTTTTTCCAATTACACGTAAATATAGTATTCAACATCCATTTTTTTATATTTTGAGTTCCAATTTTTCTGCAATGTTATATAAGTTATACATGGACAATCAAGTTAAATCTATTTCCACATTAGTTTTATTGTGAAAGAAGATTCAGAACAAAAGGGAAAAACCAGAAGAAAGAAAAACAAAACATATGCTTGGATCTGCATTCAGACTCCATAATTCTTTCTTTGAATGTGATTAGCATTTTTCATTATTAGTCTTTTGGAATTGTCTTTGATCATTGTATTTCTGAAAAGAGTTAAATCTATCATAGTAATCATTGAATAATATTGCTGTGTCTGCATACAAATTCTCTTGGTTCTGCTCACTTCACTCAGCATCAGTTCTTGTAAGTCTTTACAGTTTTTTTTTTCTTTCTGAAACCTACGTCCTCAACATTTCTTATAGAAAAATAGTATTCCATTACACCAATAATACCAAATGTTGCTTATCCATTCCCCAATTGATGGGCATTCCCTCAATTTCTGATTCTTTGACACCACAAAATGAGCTGCTATAAATATTTTTGTACATATGGGTCCTTTTTCTTTTTTTATGATCTCTTTGGGATATAGATCTAGTAATGATATTGCTGGATCAAAGGATATAAACTGTTTTATAGACCTTTGGGCATAGTTCCAAATTGTTTCTCCAGAATGATTCATAAGCCACCAATAATGCCTTAGTGTTCCAATTTTCCCATACCTTCTCCAACATTTATCATTTTCCTTTGCTGTAGTATTAGACAGTCTGATAGGTATGAGGTGGTACCTCAGAGTTGTTTTAATTTCTCATTTCTCTAATTAGTGGTGATTTAGAGTCTTTTATCATATGATTATAGATAACTTTAATTTCTTCATCTGAAAACTGCTTGTTTATAGCCTTTGACCATTTGTCAATTGGGGAATGACTTCTATCCTTATAAATTTGACTAGGTGTTAAGCCAAGCACTAGCAGCTTTCCAGAGGACTGCTGCTGTGAACAGCTTTTCAAAGTTATGATTACACAGTATAGTGAACTTTCTATTTATGCAGTAATGGATCAGAACAAAACATTCACAGAAAATCAAAATACAGAATTCACCATATCACAACTCAGCAACTTACCACTAAAATAGCCACATAGTTTTCACCAAAGTGGTCATGGTTTTAAACAAAGTACAATCATTCAATAACTCAATCATTCAATCAACCTTAAGGCATGCCTCCTTAAGGGACACAAAATACAAAGGCCAAATTCCTCCACCCACAGGGTGCAATCAAGTTACAATATCATCAGTCACTACTCAGTACCCTCTTTTTATTTTGGCTTTTTTGGAGGGCAGTTGGGGTTAAGTGACTTGCCCAAGGTCACACAGCTAGTTTTTGTGTTAAGTGTCTGAGGTGGGATCCAAACCAGGTCCTCCTGACTCCAGCGCTAGTGCTCTACTACTCAGTACTGTCTTAAGGGGTAGTGGAAAGTATGAAGGCCATCCACCCCAGGTCACAAGTAAGTTACAATTTCATTAGTCACTACTCAGTACCCATAGAGAGGTCTTTCCATTTTGACTTGAGGTAGGCTCTCAGCTTCCATGGTTCCTCTTCCATGGTCCCAGCTCTCATCCTAATCTAAGCAACTGCTACCTGAGTTTCAAAGGCGGTTAGCTTCCAGCTCTCTGTGCAGTTCCTGCTCCATATTGAAACTCATATTGTTCAGTCTACCTCAAATCTCTTGCAGTCTCTGTTCATGGTAAGACAAGGCTTGACAAAACCACAATAACATTCATCCACATTAACAAAGCCACAACAATATTTGAAAAAGTACAGGCACTATAATCACGCTTCCTCAGACTTCAGTAGCTCTGGCTGATTCTTCATAGCTCTCAGCAGGAGTTTGGCTTGCTCTCAGAAGAAGCTTTTCCACCACAAGTTCTGTTCTTAAAATCAAAATCACTTTCTCCAGCTCTGTTCTCAAAATCAAAATCACTTTTTTTTCCAGATTCCATGCAGCTTGCTCCAAGAAATTCTGTCTCAGTTCTCAATTCTCATTTCTCTTCTCAGTCCTTCTCAATTCTTAGTTTAATCTTCAGTCCTGCAGTAGCAGTCCAACCTCTAGATTCTCACTGAGAGAAATTATCTCTCCCTCTCTGTCCTGCAGTAGCTGCTCTGACTACATGATGCTTGCCCCAAGAAATCCTTACTCTCCCAGCTGGGGCTTTCCCTTATATATGGTATTAGCTCCTCTCTGTTCATCCCCTTTCTGTTAACGTCAGCAACAGCAACAGTACCTTCTGTTTCTTAACAGAGGCTTGATATAATTAATTTGAAACTATTAAGTACCTGTTAACTTGCCAATGTGAAGGGTTCTTCGAATTTCATCACTATTACACTAGGTTCTCTATATATTTGGTAAATGAGACCTTTATCAGAAACAATTACTGTAAGGGTTGTTTTCCAGCTATCTGTTTTCCTTCTAATCTTGGTGGCATTGATTTTGTTTGGATAAAACCTGTTTAATTTAATGTAATCAAAATTATCCATTTTGCATTTCATAATGTTTTCTATATCTTGTTTGGGAATAAATTCTTTCCTTCTCCATAGATCTGATAGGTAAACTATCCCTGCTCTCCTAATTTGCTTATGGTATCATCTCTTATGTTTAAATCATATACCCATTTTGAACTTATCTTGTTATAGGGTGTGAGATGTTGGTCTATGTATGGTCTTTCTTTCATACTATTTTTTATTTTCCACAATGGATTTTGTAAAATAGGGAGTTCTTAGTCATTTATTACTGTATCTTGTGTACCTAACCTATTCCCCTGAACCACCACTCTAGAGATGTAGTATCTTGTCATGGAACAGTCAGGAGGTCAGTGTCACTGGATAAAATATGTTAGGGAGTAAGGTGTAAGAAGACTGGAAAGATAGGGAAAGGTTATATTAGAAATGATTTTGTATGTCAAACAATACATTTTATATTTCCCCTTGGAGGCAAAAGAAGCCCCTGAAGTTTATTGGAGGGTGGTGTGATATGATTAGACCTGTGTTTTAAGAAAATGACTTTAGTGGTTGAAAGAAGGATATATTGGAGTGGAGACATACTTGAGCCAGGCACGGACAATAGCAGCCTATTGCAGTAAGCAAGGTGTGACTTAATACAAGTCTACAATAGAGTAGTAACAGGGTCAGAGGAGAGAACAGGATGTATTCAAGAGATATTGCAAAGGTGAAATCAACAGGCCTTGGAAACAACTTCAATATGGGAGGTGAGAGTTAACATGGAGAATAAGAGGACTCCTAGATAGCAAGTTGAAGGTACTAGGAAGGTGCTGTAACATTCTACAGTTTTTTTTTTTTTTGATGAGTTTAGCTACAAAGAGATAAAAAGAAACAGGATGAGAGCAGAGATAGAACGATCAAGTGAAGGTCTTTTTTTTTTTTTCAGGATAGAAGAGACATGGACATGTTTATAGACAGTAGGGAATTAGTCAGTACAGAGGAAGAGATTGAAAATGAGTGAAAGAGTAGGGATGGCAGAGGGGCAATCTATTGGAGGAGATGGGGTGGAATGATTTACTGTAGCAGGTAGAGAGAGTAAGGAATAAGGTCAATTCATCATGTGAAACAGGGGTTAAGGGGGAGATGGTGACTGATGCTACCTGAGTGATAGGGAATAAAGAATATGGCGGGGGAGGGAGTTCATGGCAAATGGACTTTTTTCTGTGATATAATAATTTCTTCCTTTTTGTTGAACCCATTTTCTTCATCTATTAACTGATCTAGCCTTTTTACCCATTAATGACAAGGATCCTTTACTTCTTGTATGAGAGATAATAATATGGGAGTGTTAAATGATAGAGTTGTAGTCAGTGGTACAGGGTTTCTAATTCCTTGTAGTTTTTCAGTTATAGGGGACTCTTCATGACCCTGTGCATCAGACCACACCAATACCTTCCACAGGGTTTTCTGCTCAAAGATACTGGAGCTGTTTGCCATTTCCAGAGGATTAAGACAAACAGAGCCTAAGTGGTCCCACAGCTGATAAGTTTTGGTGGTCTTTTTTGAAATCACATCTTCCTGCCTCCAAGTCCAGTGCGCTATTCTCTGAGTCCCATACCTACTTCTAATTCCTACTATGCTTTTATTACCTGTATAACCTCTGGCAAGTTCTTTAAACTCTCTGGGATTCATTCGGCTTCTTTGTCAAGACCTTTGATGGCCTGGCATAACCTTTGTGCCATGATGAGACATCATGGTATTATATTGACATTATTTTAACTTGACAAAAATCAACACTACATAGAAAGTATAGGAATTGTGATCTTCTGATGCACAAGAGCATAGAATTTGTATTCTTTCTTCCTGCTTTTGCCGCTCTTTCTTTATACTGCTGAATGTTATTGTACATTGTGTTGTAAGGAAAATATTTGAGTTAAAAATGTTTCAAGAGAGAGAGAGAGAGAGAGAGAGAGAGAGAGAGAGGGGGGGGTGGTCCTGTAAAACTTAAATTTCTAGGTACCTGGAGAGGAAGCAGAAACCCAGATTTGTTTCAATCCATGATAAAACTTAAAAAAATACT
>WOXC01006119.1:0-157500 GCA_011680675.1 Gymnobelideus leadbeateri | reverse complement strand
TCCAAATTGCTTTCTTGTTTTATCTTTCAATAGAAAATAATTTGATGCTCATGGATGAGCATCAAGAGAAACTTAATATCAACATTATTTAAAGGGGGAAATCAGAAAGACAAAACTCGATGCATCTACAATCACAAATTGCAGTGAATATTCTCTTTGGGCAAATAGACTTATAGGGTATGCCAAGTGATTGCCATTTGAGAGAATAAAAGCAGTGAATTTCCATCCCGGAAGCAAATTAAGACCTTTTGTGTTATTGATATAGAGCAGTATGCGTTTTATCTTAGCCATACATCCACTCCAAAGTAATCCATGAAAAAAAGATGAGCCATTCAGAAAGGTACACAATGTCAAACAGTTTTGCAAGCCAACAAACTGAATTATCTGCCCAAAGCCAAGGTTGATTCACACAAGAGAGGAAGCTAGCCACTGCGTGGTGGACTGTGACAATGGATGGTTTTTATCTTCTTTAGTAATGGATGGCAGTACCCTGAGGACTCTGTTCCAGGGCCAGGCATCATTGTGAAACCAGCTTTGGAATGATGAACTGCCCCTCCTCACATCAAAATCTACCTTACAGTAACAGCTGCAGTGTTTTTCTCTTGTAGTAGAGGAATTAATGGGCCACATCCACCAGCCAGGATAATCTTTCATCTAAAAACCTGCCTTCTCTTCAGGGATTCCCTTGGACTGTCCACAAGAACAACAAGATAAATCAAGCAATAAGCAATTGTTTATTAAGTACTTATACGATACAGTAGCGAGAACACCACCTCTGTATTCAAAGGACTTGGATTTAATTATAACCCCTGATGCCTACTACCTACGTGAACCAATTTGGGTATATCACTTCACCCCCTAGGGGCTTAGTTTCCTCATTTGTAAAATGGGGGGGGTGGATTATATGGTGCAAAACCTCTAATCTATGATCTTCTTAGGCACTGGAGATATAAAGACGATGGACTTATAGGGTATTTGGAGCTTTACAGAGCACTTCCCTAGATCAACCCAATGAGGTAGGTAGTAGAGTTGTTACTAGCAACATTTCACAGGAAAAAGGCAATTGAGTCTCAGATAGGTAAAGTGACTTGTCTATGGTTCCACAATTACTAAGTGTAAAAAGACAAGATTGGAACCAATGTCTTCTTTTATTTATTACTACATTCTTTCAATGAGGTTGCTAAACTGTTTGGTTCCCTAACAAAGACATAAGAGACAAGTTGCAAATCTATCCAGTTCTCTTCCAGGACAGTAACTTCAGGAGCTTAGGAATTTCTTCCCTCCCACCAAGAAAAAAAGCATTATCATGTATCTGTCTTAACACGAATTCATTTAAGCTTTTCTTAAATGTGTATCTGCTTTTGGTCTGTAGAGTCTCTTGGGTCACATGAGTTCTATAAGTTACTTATTCTGTAAATTGATTCAATTAAATGAATATTAAGTGCCTATTTATATTGGGAGGCAGCAAAGTGTAGACAGGTGTTGGCCTTCAAGTCAGGAAGGCCTGGTTTCAAGTCCTGACTCTGACACATACTGGCTATATGATCCTGAGAAATCATTTCATCTTTCAATAACCCTAAAGGATAAACTCCAGGTGATATAAATTGTAATAGGACTGTACACATGCATTGGGAGAGGAGGCTTTCTTACCAGGGAGTTTCCTATGCCAATCACATCATTGTGCTACTCTGACTACAGTCCTCCCTCTTGCTATGTGTAAGTGCTGGGAATAGAAGGAAAAAGTAACAAGCCTCTGTTCTCAAATAACAAAGGACAGAGCACATCCCTTTTATCATTCTAAGGAAAGCTGGTAGATGGAAAATAGGAAGACATGTATATAGATAAGTATAATAGAAAATAGAGAGATATATCAGCAAAGTAGAGGTAAAAACAGGGTATCCAAGAGACATTTAAGTGAGGAAAAAATATATTAAGTTGTGGGGGGGAGTTCATAGAGGAAGTGTCACTTAAGCTGAAGCTTGAAGGAAGATGATGGTGCTAAAACAGATATAAGTAAGGAGAATATTTCATAACTTTCTCTTTGGGCAGGGTGGTCTGTGCAAATTCACGGAGTTGAGATAGGTGTGGTGGGATTGGGAGGTTCATAAAGCAGCTGGTATTCTAGCTTGGCTTTAAAGTAAAGTGAGAACAGGAGTAATTTTTTTTTTCAAGATGGGAAAGATCCATTTGAAGTTTTATTGTGAAGTACATTATATATAAAGCTAAGAAATTTGCACTTCATATCAGTGTCAATAGAGAGCTATAGAAGGTTTCTGAACGAGGAAGTAATGTAGCCCTCTGACACAGATCAATTAGTGAGCTATGTAAAAGGTGGAGGATACAAGTGAGAGATTAAAGATAAAGTGACCAATTAAATGATGATGGCAAAATCAAAAGGAACTTGAGGAAAGGAACCTCACACTCTGAAAATTGACAATGATAACAAAAGATTGGCATAGTCATTGTTGGTGGGCTTGTGAGAAGATAGGTATGCTGGCCCATTGATAGTGGAACTATGAATCAGTGGATGAGTATTGGAAAGCAAGTTGAAATTATTAAAATAATGTGAGAAAAATGCCCATACCATTTGACCTAGGGATTCTACTTCTAGGCTTGTACTCTAATGAGGATGTTGGTAAGAAGAAAAGTCAACATATGCTACAAAATATTGATATCAGCACTTTTATGATGGAATTAGAAACAAAGTAGATACCCACCATCCAGGGAATGGCTAAACAAATCATGGCATATAAATGTAATGGGATATTATTGTACTGGAAGAAATGACAAATGTGATGAAAATAGAGAAGCATGGCACATTCCACATAAACTGATAAATGGACACAATATCTACAAAATTTTAAATAGAACAATCTCAGAAAATCAAAAGGAAATGTAAAATTATAAAGAATAAGTGTGACTGCAAAAAGGAGATATGAGATGACACAATCATCCCACATTTTAATAAAAGTGCGAAGTATACAAGTGTGACACATTGCATATCTTTTTTGCTCTTTTTAAATACTATTTGTTATATAGGATAGCGCTCTGTGTCTAGGAGGGGGAGAGATACTGGGGTAAATTGTGATGATATTAAAGAGGGAAACATCAATGAAAACTTACATAAAGAAGAAAGATACAATAATGATTCAGCTGAGAGCAAATGAACTAGAGGTAGCCAACTGAGTAGAGAGAAAGGATTAGATATGATAAATTAAATAGAGGTAAAACTGAGAGGACTTGGGAACTGACATGGTGAGAGATTTAAGTAAAGTTGAATATCAGGTTTCAAACCTCATAGGAAAGATGATGGTGACATCAGTAGGAACAGAGACATTTTAAGGAGTGAGACATTTAGAATAGTAAATAATGAGTTCTATTTTAGAGACATTGAATTTTGGATGCTTACATGTAAAAAAGTTTTTTTTATTAATATCAAAACATGTCTCACAGGGTTTCTATGAGGAAGAGCTATTGAAAAGTTAAAACAAATATGTATGAATTGTTACTGTTATTTCATTTTTTTTTCTCTCCAGTCTGTACTCTCATAATTACCTAAGGTGCTAAGTATTGTAGTGGATGGAGCTCTAGACTTTATCAGAAAGAATTGCGGGATCTTGGATGAATCATTTTATTTTTCTGTATTTCAATATTCTCATTTATAAGCCAAAGGGGGTCAGTTCAGTCCTCTCTGAATGCCTTCCAGCTCTAAATAACAGAAAATTAGAGTGTTGTTTCAAGTATAAGTTTCTAGTCTAGGAAATAGATGTATAATCATATAATCTCCATCTGAAAAGGGGAAAACCGAGATTCCGGGATTTAAGTGTTCTGCCTACAGTCACACAGTGATGGAGGTGAGATTCAAAGCTAAGTTTTTTACTCTAGGTCCAGCTAATTTTATCACACTGGAGGCATAGAAGTTGAGAATGAGATGGGGGGCGGTAATGCAGTAAGGGAACACAGAAAAAAAAAAAAAAGGAGAGAAAGAGACAGGGAAAGAATCATTAAGGGTTGACCAGAAAAGTCTTCACAGAGGAGATGGAACCTGAAGGTAAACAGGTCCTGTTCTTCCAGAAAGGAGTAAAAGGGTCTCTTCAATTGATTGTATCGAGCTTACATCTGGTAAGTTTTCAGGTTTATAGAAACAAAGCATTAAATTCAAAGAGGCTCACCTAGTTGTTGTGGCTTGAAACAAAATCCTAGAATATTAGAGAGTCAGAAATAGCCTTAGAAATCATTTATCCAAGGGGCGGCCAGGTGGCACAGTGAATAGAGCACCTGCCCTGGAGTGAGAAGGACCTGAGTTCAAATCAGACTTCAGACACTTAACACTTCCTAGCCATGCAACCTTGGGCAAAGTCACTTAACACCAATTGCCCAGCCTTCCCGCCTCCAAAATGCCAAAAAGAAACCGTTTATCCAGTCTAAACTGTATAATCAATTAACTGATCGATCAATAAGCATTTATTACAGTCAAATGTGTGTTAGAAACCATACTAGACTCTAAGAATATAAAGATAAAAAAAATTCCTGCCCTCAAAGGGTTTCTATTCTATTGGAAGAAGCAATACACACACACACACACACACACACACACACACACACGCACATACATTTCTATGTGTATATTTATGAATACAAAATATATGCAAAGTCAATATACCCAAAAGGCTTACTACTATCTGATTGAGAATAAAATAATTTATATCTGTCTAATATTTTAATGCTGAGAAATTGTTTTACAAACATAATCATTTGAGCTGCATAAAAGACCTGCAAGTGGTACATTATCAATATCTTTTGATGGGTTGAAGTTCAAAAAGTTTAATTACTTATCAGTGGTCATATTGCTAGTGACTGGCAAAGACAAAATTTGAAACCAGCTTTCCTAATATCATAATGTCACATTTGTGACCCCTTTCACTAAACTAGTATGCCTTCCTCTGTTGTGTCTAAAGTTTTTCTTTGTAAAATCTATACTAATTGGATTTAAATTACAGTCTGTACCTGATGGTAAATGTCAGATTGGAGAGGCAAAAAATGTGTGTGACTGCTTCTCCTGGAATACATAAAAAGCAACTTAAAAGTCCCAAAGAATAAACTTCTAGTCTAGACAACAATAAGTCAATTAGTCAAGAGGCATTTATTAAGCACCTACAATGTACTAGCAACGGTTGTAACCCATGAGGATATGAAAAGAGGCAAAAGATCACATAATCTAATAGGGGATACAAGAAGCTCCATATATTATAAGTAGGAAATCATAGAGAGAAGGTACCGGAATCATAAGGGATTGGGCAAAGGTTTCTATAGAAGGCAGGATTATATTTAGAGCCTGAAGGAAGTTGGAAAAGCCAAGAAGACAGCAGAGTCTAACTCTGGAGGCTGCATGGTAGAATGTTTTTTGTCTCTTTTAAATTACTATATATATATATATATATCCCAGACCCTCCCCACCCCCACCTCACAGCATGATACCATTCTTGATTAAAAAGACTGCTTGAAGTATAAAGAGTAAATAGAGTCATCAATAAACTTCTGGTAACCATGGTGTTTACTTTCTTCTGGAGGAGGGAGACTACAACAGGTAAGCAGATGATTACATTGTAAAGTACTCATATAGGAAGTACTTTAAAGAATGAGTAATTTTGGGTCTTAGGAAATGCCCCCTTGGGATCTACTTTGAAGGGAGTGGGATTCTAAAAGGCACAGGTAAAGAGGGAGTGCATTTCAAACATAGGTGCCAGCCTGTGCATAAATATCGAGGTCTGATATGCCAAGGTGAAGCTAATAGTCTTGTTGGAACTTACACAGAGTGATCAAATGAAAGGGAATGATGGGAGATGAGACTAGAAAGATAGGTGGAACCCAGATTGAAGAGAACTTTAAATACTGAGCTGAAGATTTGCATTTTACATGAGAAGCAATTGATAATGACTTTTCTGTGTTTTTCAGCTATTGACCTTGTGGAAAAAGTCAATTAGTGGAGATAATGAAGCATAACTGGGGTAACATCAGCAAAGCCAAGAAAGGGCAGATGAGGGGAAGTCTCATTGATGCATAGAGTGTAAATCTCACTTGCTAGGAGGAGAAATAACAAAACATTCACTGATTTGCAGCTTATAAAACAGTTCACACTCATCATGCCATTTACTCCTCAAGAAGGAGGGGTAGGTACTGATATATTATTAACATTTTGCTATAGAGGAAATTGAGGGTCAATTGAGATGAAGACTGATTCACCTGAGCTTCATATCTTATGTGAGATCTTTCTTAAGACACTGATATATTTACTTTTTCATGTATATTTTGTATCCATATTTCATCTCCTACCCAGAGAACATAAGGTTTTGAGGAGAATGTAAGCTCCTCATTTTTGTCTTAGTATTCCTAGCACAAAGTACAGTGTCTGTCACATGCTAAGCAAATGCAGGCTAAATTGTTTTGGCCATGCAGCCAGGCAGAGTCAGAGTTGGTATTCAAAATCAAGTTTTTCAGATATCAACTACAGTGTCCACACTATTGCTTAGATTTTGAATTGTAAAAGTATGTTTTATGAAAACAGATCATATTCAGACAGAGATAGAGATGAACAGTGTAATCAAATAGTGTTTTCTTGATTTATGATATTTATCTTTGATACTATCTATACATGTTATGAGGAAAAAATAATGAAATGGTAATGAAGAATTTATACAAAATATACTGGGAAAGATGACGATTAGTAGTTCCTACCACTTAAACTTTAACTCTTAAATATATTAAATTATGATATGTTATATAAATAATATGCAATTATATACATACATATATCTACATCTAGCTATATACACATATAGAAACACAGAGAGAAATATATATGTATATGTGAAAATAATTTCAGAGGGGCGTTATGGGGAGGGGCATATATGCGATGGTCTCCTGCAGAAGATAACATTTAAGCTGAATCTTGAATGAATCAGGAGGTGGATGAAAGGGGGGGGGCATTCTAAACATGAACACCAACCAGAGAAAATGCTTTGAGTGGACAGATAAAAAGCCATGAGTTAAGAACAAGATTGTAGAATGTATGAAAGAGAGCAAACTATAAGAAAACTAGAAAGGTAGAAAGGTATCAGGTTGTTAAAGACATTCAATGTGAAACAAACGATTTCATATTTGATCCTGGAGGTAATAGGTAGCCACTGTTGTTTATTGAGTAGGGGGATGACATGGTTAGACTTACACTTTAGAAATTACAGGACTTGGAAAAATATTGCATAGGTGCTGTCTATAATCACTTTGACAATTGAATGTAGGATTCATTGGAGGTAGGGAGCAACTTGAGATTGAGCCCAATCATAATTTTATTTAAAAATTCAAGGTTTGAAGTCATAAGGTTCTACAGCAGAGAAATGTCTATGTAAGTGGAGAGAAAGATGTAAAGGAGAGATGTTATAAAGGTGGAAATTAAAGGACTTGGAAAAATATTGCATGGGGATTTGGAAGGATGTGATGAGCTCAGAGAAATGTCCTAACATAAATTTTTGTGCTTGATTTCAATTCAAGCTAAAATACTAGATGAGATGATTAAAAGTATGATTATTGAGCATTATGAAAGGGAAAGAATGATCATAGAGCTAGTACTCATTCATTAAGCAGTCATGCCAAATTAAACACATTTTTAGAAGACTTTCCTTCAGAGAAGAGATTTTCATTTTTTCTTTGTATTCTAAGCGTCTAGTAAAGTATCTGTAAAAGTAAGTTGTTAATAAATATATACTGAGTGATTAGAAGATGAGAAAAATTTAATGAGGATAGTATATTTTTATCAGGATTTCAGCAGGACATTTGACAATACATCCTATAATCTTCTTGCAAAACATGGAGAGATGTGGTTAGTATGATTGGATGGTCAAGTGGCCTTTGAATTATTTTGCTGAATGAACCCAGAAAGCATTGATCAATAAAGCAATGTTAACTCGGAGGCAGGTCTCCAGTGGCCTATCTAAAAAACTCTTTATTGCTTATTTTATTTATGTTTAATATTTCAGGAGCTCTTCTATAATTGTAGAATCAGTCTCAAAATAGTACCTTAACCCCTGTTCAATATAAGAATCTCAACAACCTCCTTAACAGAAGAACTTTCAGACTATTCTTGAATAACTTGGTCAATGGGTATTATATTATTTTATGAGGCAGCTGATTCCTTTATTGGAAAACTGTAATTTTTTAGAAAGATTTCCATTACACTAAATTCAATTCTCTCAAAACTAGCACCTATTAGTCTTAGTTCTTAGCTAAATGCTGTCAGCTTATCTTCTATGATATCAAAATAGATCATATTGGTGACTCCAAGGCAAAAGTGCACCTGAGTCTAATCTTATCAGAGGGTAAAAAAAAAAGCAATTTGAGTTATCATTGAATTAAAAATGATAGGGACCGGTAAGCCTAGCCATATCTTGTTTCAGGGTAATTATTAGTTAATCTAGACTTGGGTTTTCAGGGGGCAACACTGAATTTGGCCTGAAAAATAATCTATATTCAGTAAGATCCACAGCCTAAATCCTTAAAGCCTGTTCTTAACTTCAGTCTAGCAAGGGTCAAGTTTTAAAATGACATTTTGTAAAAGGGTCAAGAATGTGGGAAGCAGTAGTGAGGTAATTAATAACTAAAAGGAACTTTTAAACCTCTTCTATTTAAATCCCCTCACTAGGTTGCTCCAGTGGGTTGCCCTGATATCCTAAAAAAAATAACATATCCACTGTATAAAAATAGAGTGGAAGTAAAGAAAAGTTTTCATTACATATGTAAACATAATGGCTGTTTTTCCTTTTATATTCTTTTCAGCTAAAATGACACAATAAGATGGCAAGAGAGAATGTAAATAGGTCAGTTAAAGTACAAAATAAATATTTTCTTAAAAAGTGACTTGCTATTATCTTTTCCATTTCTTCACTCATTTTCTTGAGACATTCCCATGAATCTAAGTGATTGAAACCATAAAAAAAGACCTTGTACTTCAAAAATTCCATTCTTAAGTTGAGTTTATTGCCCCCTACCTTTCACTCTCAAGACTGATTCTCATTTCTTTTTTAAAGATGGATTTTTATTTTTCTATTCTCAGTACATTTAACAAGAGTAAAAAATAAAGATGTAGAAATCATATGGGCTCCTGAATTTATCCTACTTCTTGTGAATGAATTCATTTCTATAGTAGTTTTCACCCTAATTGATCATTTTGTAGTCTCCCAAGTTTTTAATTTTTTACTACGTTACAAGAATTGCAGTTGTTAAACAAAACTTTTATTGTTATTGTCATCATGTGGAATATTGTTTTTGGAGTATATATATATATATATAAATATATATATAAAGAGAGAGAGAGAGAGAGAGAGAGAGAGAGAGAGAGAGCCATGTATACAGAGTACATTGATTGGATTCAAAGAAAATACATTCAATAGAAGTTGCATCTATATAATTTTAAAATCATAAGTTTACTTGCTCATTAAAACAACCATTCATTTAAGTAAAGGGGAAAAATAATTAAACTAATTAGTTCCTTGAGATTTAATGAGTCCCAGGCCCTGATGGTTTAACTAGATTTTTCATTTTTCAACTATACTAATTGACTTCCTGTAGATAAATTTAAAATGGCATAACCTGTCGCTTCTAATGAATTCATTCATTATATCTTTTTTTTCTTGGATAATGATATTTAATTTATTTAAATATTTAAAACAATGAAATTTAAAATTACATATTAATTAATATTTTAACATATTGTTATATCAATTAATATGTATAAGATAATGATGTTATATTAATATTATAATGATACAATTATGAAATTCTATTTTATGAAGGGGAGGTTCCATAACATGATAAGGAAGTTTCCTTCAATGCAAAATGAGGGGGTTGTACCAGATGGCCTCCAAGATCCCTTCCAGTTCTAAGTCTGCGCAGCTAGGTGCATAGAGCACTGGGATTGGAATCAGGAGCCTTCATCTTTCAGAGTTCAAATCTTGCCTCAGACACTCACTAGCTGTGTGACCCTGGGCAAGTCACTTAACCCTGTTTGCCTCAGTTGTCAAGAAAACCCCATGGGCAGTAAAATCTATGGGACCAGGGGTGGCTAGGTGGCGCAGTGAATAGAGCGCCGGCCCTGGAGTCAGAAGGACCTAAGTTCGCAGCCGGCCTCCGACACTTAAATCCACACAAAAACCTAGCCGTGTAACCTTGGGCAAGTTACTTAACCCCAATTGCCCTAAAGGGGCGGCTAGGTGGCACAGTGAGTAAGAGCACCGGCCTCGGAGTTGGGATGACCCGAGATCAGATCCGGCCTCAGAAAATGAGCACCCACGCATAAATAATGACTAGCCTTGTAACCTTGAGCAAGTTACTTAACCCCAATTGCTTTAAAAAAAAAAAAATATATATATATATATATATATAAAATCTACGGGAACACAAAGAGTTGGATATGACTGAGCTAACTTAACAGCAACAACTTTATGACTTAATTACTTAATGTTAATTAATATAATAATGTTACTATAATATTAATTAACATATAATTTTAAATTTCATTATTCACATATTTATTTAAACAAAAGCTTTATTAACTTCTGTTTTACATCATTCATTTCCACCAGATTTTGAGTTACAATCATTCCCCCCCCTGTTTTCACCTACCCACCCTCCCAGAATAGCAGTCCCGCAAGATATCGGTTCCTCCAATCTGCTCTGCCCCATACCTTCGCCCATACCCCCTTGGAATTTTTCCATTATAGGAAGGTGAATCTTTGTGTCCCAATGCCTGCACCTCTTATCTCCCAATTACAAGCAAAACAGTATTAATAATAGTATTTATATATATTTGAAACATTTAATCTTAAGACCTCGAATTTCAGATTCATTTCCTTCCTCCCTTGTCACCCATTCCCTCTGGGGAGGTAAGTAATTCAGTATATGTTGTACATGTCTAGCTATGCAAAACATTATCATAGTAGATATATTGTACAAGGCTGCTTATGATTCCCTCCCACTCATCCCACCCCTGACCTGGTCCATTCCCTACATGATCCTGTCCCTCTTCTATAGTGGGTATTTCCAACCTCCCTTCCCCCCAAGGATGCCCTCCCATCCATCATCCCTCCTCTCATCCCCCTACCCCCTATTCTGATGCAGGTTGAGATACCCCATTTAGTATGTATGTCATACTCTCCCTGAACCAAATTCAATGAGAATGTGGTTTTGCCTTTTTGACTTCCTGTTCTCCCCCTCCCTTGCAACCACTTCCCCTTGCTTCTTCTACATGAGATAGTTTGCCCTACCCTGTCTTTCCCCATCTCCACTTGCCACTTTCCTCTCTCACCTCATAATTTCATACCTTGAGTATCCACCCTTCCCAACAAATTCAACCTATGCCCTCTATCCATATATAACTGTAACCCTATACACACACATTTGCATATATATTCATATGACCACACACCCTTCTTCCATTATTTTCATAGTGAGAAAAATTTCATCAGTCACAGTTATTGCTTCCCAATATAGGAATGTAAATAGTTCAACTTTGATAAGATCCTTTTGATTTCTTTTCCCTGATTACCTTCTCAGTCATCTCTTCCTTCTTGTGTCTGGATGTCAAATTTTCTATTCAATTCTGGCTTTTTCCTCAAGAATGCTTGAAAGTCCTCTATTCCACTGAATGACCATATTTTCCCCTGAAACAAAATACTCAGTTTTGCTGGGTAGGTGACCCTTGGGTTCATTCCCAGCTCTTTTGCCTCTGGAATATTGTATTCCATGCCCTTTGATCCCTCAGTGTAGAAGCTGCCAGGTCCTGGGCTATTCTGATTGTGTTTCCACAATATTGAAATTGTTTCTTCCTGGCTGCTTGTAGTATTTTCTCCTTGATCTGGGGATTCTGCAACCTGGCTATAATATGCCTGGGAGTTTTCTTTTTGGGGTCTTTTTCAGGAGGTGATCAGTGGATTCTTTCAACCTCTACTTTGCCATCTGGATCTAAAACATCAGGGCAATTTTCCTTGAGAATTTCTTTAAGGGTGATTTCTAGGTTCTTTCTTTGATCATGGCTTTCAGGTAGTCCAATAATTTTTATATTGTCTCTCCTGGATCTATTTTCCAGGTCAGTTGTTATTCCCATGAGATATTTCGCATTGCCTTCTATTCTTTCATTTGTTTGGATCTGCTTAACAGCATCTTGATTTCTCATAAAGTCATTAGCTTCCATTTGCTCCAGTCTAACTCTGAAGGAATGAATCTCCTCAGTGAATTTTTGAGATTCTTTTTCCATCTGGCAAATTCGACTTTTTAAGGCATTCTTCTCCTCATTGCCCTTTTGGGCCTCCTTTGCCATTTGAGTTAGTCTATTTTTTAAGGTGTTGTTTTCCTCAGTCAGGCTGTTGACCCTCATTTCATCCTTTTCCTGCATCCTTCTCATTTCTCTTTCCAATTTTTCCTCCACTTCTCTTATTTATTTTTTAAAGTCCTTTTTAAGGTCCTCTATGGCCTGCAACTCGCACGTGTTTTCCCCTGGGGCTTTTGGAGCAGGACTTCTGACCTCACAGTCCTTTTCCCGCTCTATGCCCCCAAAATAGGAGTCGAGGGTTGCATTTTTCTGTTTCTTTTGCCTTGGCATGTTGCCACTTAATTACTTGACTTTTGGGCTTATTGCCACACTATGGCTTTTGCCGCCAGATAGGGGAATTTTCGTCCCGAACTTGTGGGAGGGCAACTTCCGTTTCTGTCAAATTGTAAACCCACCCAGGACTTCCACCCCAGATCACAATCCAGATCCAGGGAGGTTATAGCAAGAGCTATTACCCCCCAAGACTGATCGCTGGATCTCCCTACAGTTCACAGGCCAGGAGCTGGAGCTGCCTCTGAAAACTACAAAATGGAGTGTCTCCTCAGTGGCTTCTAGCCCCCAGGGGAGGAAGCCGACGCATTCCCCAAATGCTGGTCCCAAAGTCCATAGGACACTAACCTCTCACTTTGTTCTAGGCATGTCTATGTTGATAATTCTGGAGTTGACACAGCTCCTGGCGTTCTGGGGTCTCTCCAGCTGGCTGCTGGCCCTGCCGCCCTCAGGCTAAAACCTCGGCTCACGGAGACCTGAGCTTAGCTTGGCTCGGCTGGGCTCAGCTCCTTGCACTCTGCACACTGTGCGCTGCCGGCTCTCAGAGCGCTGTGCTGGTCCTTCCTGCAGGGCTGCTGGACTGTCCTCAGCAGGATGTTAGTTTCTCTGTGTCATTCTGTGGGTGCTGGGGCTCCAGAAGTTGTTCAGAGTCCCCTTTTACATAGTTTGGAGGTAATCTGGGGGCCATTCATTATATCTTAAGGATCTACAGAAAATTGGAGCATTATTAATTAATTACAATTAAAATCCCTTATAATCTTTAATTTTGCTTTAACTTTAGCTTACAAAGTCAAAGGTAAGGTCATTGTTTTAAATGATATTCCCCTCACCTGGCCTTGAATTACTTTCAAAACTTGAATTGTGTCCAGGTTTAGGTCCATTTGGATGGCTTTCAAAAAGTCAGGGTTTAGGTTCAACCAAAGGATTTGTAAAGGAGATACTTGGCAAAAATAAAGAATTACTTCTATAAGTCATGACGTAGTCTCCCTTAAGTGAATGAGTACACTATTTTCTCTTTGTCAATAGCTGTGTATACCAAGAAGGATGGGATCATGAGCGATTTTAGGGACTGGGTTTGATGGGCAGCTGATGAACAAGTAATGGAGTATTGGGTACTACTGAGTAGATAGATCATATAAAGGTAAGAAATCAACATGGTAAGATCCTTACAGTGGAATCTTTCAGAAAATGTCTGGAAAGTCTCTAGAAAGATAACTACAAAGACAACTGCAAAATCAAGGAAATGTGTGTAATGTCAAGCACCAGTGGCTTCCAAGGTTTGGATTAAGAGAATAGTAAACTCCCCATTTATTCAGTAGCAAATTAAGGAAAAAAACATTCACAGAAAATCAAAATACAAAGTAACTCAATCATTTAGTAAGTCCTCAGTTCAATCACAAAGTAAAAAAATTAAAGTACTCCACCCCTGGGTAGTACATACATTTAGTCAATCACAAAGTCTTCTCTCTTCTCAATTGGAGATTAGTTTCCAATCATAAACAAAGTACATTCATTTGGTCAGTCACAAAGTACAAAGGTTAAAGGTTTTCCACCCCTGGATCACAACTGAATTACAATATCATCATTCACAACCAAGCATCTTCTCATGGGGCAGTAGAAATCACAAAGGTCATCCACCCCTAGGTCACAATTAGGTTACAATATCATCACAGCATTCATTATCCAAGGAGAGGTCTTTTTTCATCTGGACCTGACACAAGTTCTCAGAAGTCTCTGTTCCTTGGAAGATAAAGCTTAACAAAAGGACAATAACATTCATATACATTGCTGACATCCTCTTCAATTCACTTTCTGTCTGTGAAATCAAACTAGGCCCAAAAAGGTCTGAGTCCTCTACCAAAAAATGAATCTGACAAAGTAACATCAAAATAGACAAAATAATGGCAGAACAGTCATGCCTCCTTAGTTCTTGGCAGTGCCAGGTGACAGTTCTCAGAAGGCCTGGGTAGTTCTAACTGGAAGTTCTCTCTCTCAGCAACTCCAGCTCCCATCAATCCTCTCTCTCTCTCTCTCTCTCTCTCTCTCTCTCTCTCTCTCTCTCTCTCTCTCTCCTCTCTCTTTCTCTCTCTCTCCCTCCATGGTACTGTTCCCAGAATATCTTCTGTCCTCTCTCAACTTGGACCTCTCCCTATGCACTGCACCAGCTCCTCCTATTTCAGCCCCCTTTCATCAAGTCAACAAGTCATTCCACTGTTGGCTTCAAATTCCATTACCATTACAATGTGATGGTTAGAAATAAATACATTAACAGGGAAGCAGTTGGCATTGAGGAAGTTCAAAAATTGGAAGCAGAGAGCACCAAGCTAGGTTCTACCAGTGGACAGATTTAGTACAGGAAGTGACTGGAAGGTATTGTGGCATCAATTACTGAAGCCAAGATGTAAGTTATAAAGACTCTAGTCACCAAAAAGACTAAAGACAAAGCAGCTCCAAAACAAAACTAAGATATGTCATAAAATCTCAAGAGAAAGATTTAGTTGAATAATTACTCAACTGAGAGACTGACCCAGAATAAGAAAAGTAATGCAAGATTCAGGGTTTTGTAATGGATTAACTATTGTTTGAGGACAGAATGGGACCAGAAGCTAGGCTTACCTAAGCTTTTGATATCTTCAGAGGTCTTTAATTGTCTCTTGTTCACAGGGACTTGGGAATGACTAAGACTAAAGGTAGAATTTAAATGGTAACAGTGTGAGGGAGTGAGGGGAAGGCAGCCAGAGTATTCAGAATTCCATCTCCTTTAATGGAAGTGGACAGTGGAACCTATTTTGTTCACAGATTTAAATGTGTGGATTTATCCATCATTCTTTTATCAAACATTTTTATCAAACATACTTAGTGTGTCTATCATAATATAGCACATGTGTTCTACCTAATGGCAACTAAAGAGGGATAGAATGAAGCCCTGACTTTTGAAGATCTTGCAATGCAGCTAGAGACACACAAATTCCAGAAATTAAACAGGTTTATAAAGTAATCTACTTCAAATGTCTTTTCTTCATATTCTCATTTTCTCCTCATCTCTCTCTGTTGGCATAGCCTCACAGGACATGTATATGGAAGAAATTTTAATGCTTATCTAGAATCTAGGCTGTCTATCAATCTCCACATTTCACAAGCAAGTAAACTGAGGTCTAGGAAGAGAGATAGGAGATGGATGAACCTAGTTTATCTCTTTCATATGAATAGTTTTTATGAGCAACTTTGAGGACCTGCACAAAAATACTTTTAACTCCAGTGAAGATCTTATTTCATATTTCATAGAAGCTGCACCTGTTCCCAGAAGTTGACTGCTGGAAGTTAGGCAAAGTAAAATGAGTAAACAGTTGTCATTAGCAGTGACATTTGAAAATAAAGTTTGGATGTATATTCTCATGATCCCAAGGGAGGGCGATCTCTTGCCATAGTGTCAGAAAAGAGTTCTTGACTCATCTACAGAAGAATTATCCATCAAGTAAAACAATGGAATATGCAGCAAAAATGATGGTAGAAGATAAAAATGGAGCAGAGGTGAATTTAAAAGACAGCTCCCTCATGAGTCTGCATAACTCTATGGACATAGGCCAAAGTAATAGCTGGGGCTCAGAGAAAGCACTTACTGGGATGAAAGAGAGGTGCCTGTCTTGGAAAATGTCTTTAAAGAAGAATATAATTGATAACCAGCCTACCCTAATCTGTTTTTGCTTTCAAGATGAAGGTTTGTGATATTATTGGGATTCCAAAATAAGCCTGGTTTGATGTATTCAACAGAGTAGTGTAGGGATATGATTACTAGAACCAGAATCAGGAGAAACTTGAGTTCTACTTCTGTCTTGAAGACATTCTAGTTCTGTGATCATTATTAAATCACTTATGACATGAGACCCAGTATGGTCATATGTCAAATGGGTATAAAAATACCTCTAATACATTCCTCACAGAATTATTGAAGGTTCAAGTGAATTAGTACATATAAAGTGCTTGTCAGACCTTAAAATTCTTCATAGATAAAATGTGCGTGTAATAAACTAGTAGCTAGAGTGGAAAACAAAGCCAAATGAGCGGACCAAAGAATCAGAATGACTTGGAGTAAATCCTGCCTCTGATCCCTATTAGCTGTAAGAACATGGACAAATAACTTACCCTCTCAATGCCCCAGGCAGCTCTATAAAACTACAGTAAGTTTCAGAGTAACTGATCTGCATTAATAGAAGGAGATTATTCTCTTGAACTACCAACACAAATAAAATCAAAAGTCAAGATAAAATTTGTGCATGCATGTATGTGTGAGTTCAATCATTCATCCAGCTCTAAACCCTGATGATTGTGCTTTTATCTAGACATCATTTCTTCCTCCATCTCCACTGCATGGAGTTTTTTATCAAGTAATTTGAGGAAATCTAGGTGTAACACAAAATTCAATAGCCTCCTTCAGAGTCTATGGAGTTTGTAACTCTTATTATGAATAAGGAATAGAATATTGAATAAATGACAGCTGTAGTATTAAAGAGATTTCATGAATAGAGAGACTAATTAAACACAGAAAGGACTAATAGAATTCAGTGAGTAATCTGCTGTATTTCTAAAAATATTATGAAGATTATTCATGAGGAGATATTTTCACTGCCATACAAAATATTTAAATGGTAGGACTGTGGTTCCAGAGTTGAGAAGCTAGTAGTTGAAACCGGTAGTTAGATATGGCACTAGCTATCATATTACTTGCTGATATGCATTCTTCAAATACACACATATTATTTTCTTTTATGTTGTAAATATATTTTATAGTGAGTAACAATAATGTTTTCAAGCTTATGAGCATTGGCACAAATAGCACTAACATTAGATCAACAATCACATCTCTTAGTTGTTCCAGAGACAAAGAATGTTGTTACTATGATATTTTAAATTTGTGAAGGGTAGCTAAATTGCTATGTCCTTGGTATCTCTTATATAATAACTTACCATTGTCCTTTTTGGTCTAAAGGCTATTTTTCTTGACCAAGAAATAGAGGCCATATTAGAACTGAACATTCCTTGCCTACTTTGTTTGCCACTTATCATTTTTCTATCCAGCCCAAGCAGTCATGCTATCTTTTCTTTGATCTCCCTCTTT
Source organism: Gymnobelideus leadbeateri (assembly GCA_011680675.1). NCBI lineage: Eukaryota > Metazoa > Chordata > Mammalia > Diprotodontia > Petauridae > Gymnobelideus > Gymnobelideus leadbeateri. The sequence continues at coordinate 139,735 of WOXC01006119.1, read as the reverse complement.
TCTTTAACATGGTGCTAAAATATTCATTTCTGTTACTCACATTTTTACTAACTGTTCTCACCTCATTTTGTCCTTTGGCAGTCCTGCCACAATTATTAGAGATGCTTAAAATGATTTCCTCTTACTTTCCCTTATTTTTATATTCTGTATCTATATGTGTGAACGTGGTAAGAGCAATATTGTACGATAATATACTGTGAATAACTTATTCTCAGCAATACAATAATCCAAGATAATTCTGTATGACTTATGATGAAATAGGTTTTTCATCTCCAGAGAAAAAACTTGTAGAGCCAGAATGCAGATCAAAGATATTTTTCTTTACTTTATTTTCCTTGTTTTTGTCTTTGCATGTATGTATCCATGTATGTACATATTTATATATGCATATGTATGCATATACATATATATATATATATATATATAATTGAAGTTCTTGGTAAACTCTCTTTGTATCCATTTTAGTCTCTTCAGACAATTATCTCTTTTTCCTTCTCATGAAAATAGTTTTCTTTTGTATTATTGAAATTTCATTCTTTATAGTTTCCCATTATTATTGAATTGACGTTGTGGAGAATTTTATGTCCAAAGATCCTATCTGTTATTTATATAAATTCTATGAAATATCTTCCTCCAAATTCTAGACTCTGACTTATTCTCAATTCCAAACTTTAGGAGGGAATGTTAATTTTTCACCAAGGTTCCAATAATTTCCATCCCAGAGACTATTTCTTTCATGTTAAGAATAATGCAGAATTTCTCCTTCTTTGTTCCTATAGAATTTGAAAGATGAAAATGTCGGGGTGGCCAGGTGGCACAGTGAATAGAGCACCAGCTCTAGAGTAAGGAGGACCTCAATTCAAATTCAGCTTCAGAAACTTAACACTTACAAGCTGTGTGACCTTGGGCAAGTCACTTAACCTCAATTGCACTGCCTTCCCCCCTCCAAAAAAAAAAAAGAGAGAGAAAGAAAGATGAAACTGTCATTAATGCACAAGAATATATTTACCCTGGTTTTTGAAGAGGAAGAGTTCGTGTAGATGACTGGCATTTTGTCTCTGTTTTAAAATTTTGAAATTTTATTTTTTCCAAGTTACATGTAAAAAAGAATTGTAACACTTTTATTTTCAAATTTTGAGCTTCAAATTCTCTCCCTCCTTCTACTCCCCTCCTTGTTGAGAAGGCAAGCAATTTGACATAGGTTATACATGTGTAGTCATGCAAAAGATATCTCTATGTAAGCCATTCTCTATGCAAGAAAACAGAGACAAAAAAGAAAAATAAAGAAAGTAAAGAAAATATAGCTTTGATCTGCATTCTGGCTCTACCACTTATTTCTCTGGAGATGAAAAACCTATTTCATCATAAGTCATACAGAATTATCTTGGATCATTTTTCTGCTGAGAATAACTAAGTTATTGACAGTAGACCATCATGCAATATTGCTCTTACCACGTATACTGTTCTACTGGTTCTCCTGACTTCAATTTGCATCAGCTCATGTAAGTCTTTCCATGTTGTTGTTTGTTTGTTTGTTTTTTTTCCAAAAGCATCTACTCATCATTTCTTAAAGCACAATAATATTCCATCACAATCATATATAACCTGTTCAGCCATTCCCCAATTGATGGCCATCACCTCAATTTCCAATCCTTTGCCACCACAAAAAGAGTAACTATAAATATTTTTGAACACATAAGTTCTTTTCCTTTTTTATCACTTTGGGATATAGACATAGTAGTGGTATTGCTTGTTGAAAGGGTATGCATGGCTTTAAAGTCCTTTGTACATAGTTCCATTTCCACTCCAGAGTGGTTGAATCAGTATACAACTTCACCAATAGTACACTAGTGTTTTAATTTTCCCACATCCCCTCCAACATTTATAATTTTCCTTTTCTGACATATTATCCATTTTTGCAGGTGTGACATTGTAGTTCAGAGTTGTTTTCATTTTTATTTCTCTCTTCAGTAGTGATTTACAGTATTTTTATATGACTATAGAGAGCTTTGATTATTTTGTCTGAAAACTGCCTGTTCATATGCTTTGACCATTTGTAAGTTTAAATCAATTTTCTTTGTGTTTGAAAAATTGAATTTTTATCAGAGAAACTCACTATTCTTTCACAGAAATGATTATCAACTATTTTGGTCCATCCTGTTTCCCCCATTTGTCCTACATTTACCCTGTCCATTCTGCAAAAATAATGTTTTGCATCTAACTTTCACCTCTCGCAAACTGCCCTCCCTTCTATCAGCTCTCCCCCACCCTCCCTTCTCTTCCCTTCCTAATTTCTTCTATGGTAAGATAGATTTCTATATGCAACTGATTGTGTGTGTTATTCCCTTTTTGAGCCAATTCCTATAAGAAGGTTAATGTGCTCCCCTCCCCACTTCCCCTCCACTGTAAAATCTCATTCAGGCCTTTTTTTTATTTCAGATAATTTATCCCATTCTACTTTTCCCTTTTCTTTCCTCCCAGTGCATTCTTCTTTCTCATCCCTTAATTTGATTTTTTTAGATAATCATACCATTATATTCAACTCACACCTCTAGTTTCTATCTATGTATAATCCTTCTAACTGCCATAATAATGAGAAAGTTTTAAGTATAATAAATGTCATTTTCCAATGTAGAAACATAAAGAGTTGAACTTATCATATCCCTTGTGATTTCTTTTTCCTGTTTTCCTTTTTATGCTTCTTTTGCATCTTGTATTTTAAAGTCAAATTTTGTATTCATCAGTTTTTTTTTTTTAATCAGCATTTTCAAGCATTTTCATCAATGCTTTAAAGTCTTCTATTTCACTGAATTTCCATTTCCCCCTCTGAAAAATTACACTCAGGTTTGTGGGGTTGGCGGTTCTTGGTTGTAATCCTAGCTCTTTGTCTGCCAGAATATTATATTCCAAGTCCTGCTATCCTTTAACGTAGAAGTTGCTAAACCTTGTGTTATCCTTATTGTGGATCCATGATATTTGTATTGTTTCACTTTGTCTGCTTTCATTATTTTTTCTTTGATCTGGGAGCTCTGAAATTTGGCTATAATATTCGTGGGGGCTTTCATTTTAACATGTCTTTCAGGAAGAAATTGGTAGACACTTTCAGTTCCTACTTTTACCCTCTGGTTCTAGAATAAAGGGGAAGTATTCCTTGACAATTTCTTGAAAGGTAATATCTAGACTATTTTGTTGATAATTACTTTCAGGTAGTTCAATAATCCCCAAATTATGTCTCCTGGACCTATTTTTTTAGATCAGTCATTTTTGTTTCAATGAAATATTTCACTTTTTCTTCTCTTTTTTCATTCTTTTCATTTTGTTTGATTGTTTCTTGATGTCTAATAAAGTCATTAGCTTCAGCTTCTCCAAATTTTACTTTTAAGGAATTATTTCTTCATTGAGCTTTTGTATCTCCTTTTCCATTTGTCCTATTGTTTTTTTTTTTAAAGAACTTCTCAAAAAAAAGCAAAAAAATGGATATTTTAAGAGTGGCTAGGTGATGCAGTGTATAGAGCACTGGCCCTGGAGTCAGGAGGACCTGAGTTCAAATCCGACCTCAGTCACTTAACACAAAAACTGGCCGTGAGACCTTGGACAAGTTGGTTAACCCAATTTGCCCTCCAAAAAAAAAAAAAACTTCTCTTCAGTCAATATGTATATGTGTGTGTGAGAGACAGAGACAGAGACAGAGAGACAGTGTGTGTGTGTGTGTGTGTGTGTACACACATATATGCATACACACACACACACATATATATACACAAACACACATACTACATATACATATATTGTAGTATGTATATAGTGCACGCACACACATACACACATTATATACATACTACAATATATGTATATGTAGTATGTGTGTTTGTATACATATATATATATGTGTGTGTGTGTGTGTCTGTGTGTGTGTGTGTGTGTGTGTGCGTGCATAAAATTCCATTTGGCCAATTTTCCTTTTCAAAACATTCTTCTCTTCCTTGAATTCTTGTGCCTCTTTTATAATTTGACTTATTCTGTTTGTTAAGTTTGTTAAGTTGTTACTTTCTTCAGTATTTTTGTGCCTCCTTTATCAAGCTGTTTACTCTTTTTCATGATATTTTGCATCACTTTCATTCCTCTTCCCAATTTTTCCTCTACATCTCTTATTTGATTTTCAAAATCCTTTCTGAGATCTCCCATACACTGAGACCAATTCAGATTTTTTTTTCTTTGAGGCTTTGGAAGCATGACTTTTGACTTTGTTGTCTTCTTTTGAGTTTGTGATTAGAGCTCCCTTGTCACCATAGTAACTTTCTATGTTTACATTTTTTTCTGTTATTTGCTCATTTTTTTCAGCCTATTTCTTGACTTTTAACTGTATGCAGAAGTGAAACTCTGGTTTTCAAATAGAGGGAGCACTGTCCCAAACTTCAGGCTTCTTTGTGCAGCTGTTTTCATAAGTAATTCTGGAGACTTGTAAGTTTTTGGCTCTTCCAAGGTATGACTTAGGGAGAGGTGTTTTTACTACTCTCCTGTACTTTGCACTGCTTTTTGAGTGACCACAATTACTCCTTTCAACCCTAGAACTGTGACCAGAGTCCCTGATCCCCTGTGTCCACAAGCTCTGCTGTGTTTGTACTCCTCCTTACTCTATAACTAAGACCCAGGACTGTGACCCAGATCCAAGTACAGGCAATGCAACAGAGTCCTGCCACTGCTGCCAACAAAGTAACCCCTATAAATCTCTTTCTTACCAGTTATCTGATTTCTTTACCATCCATAGGCTATTAGGTGTGTAAACCACCACTGCTGCCACTCATTCATTCGTCCCAATGCTTGCTGTTGTTTGATAGGGCCCAGTCTACTTTGGTGTGGCTTGTGATGGAATACACTCCCCTCTCACCTTGAAGCAACAGACTTACTTGCTGACCTACTAAGTTGTCTTGGGCTGGAAATTTGTTTTACTCTGTCTTTTATAGGGTTCTGCCACTCTAAAATTTGTTTAGAGTCATTACTTAAATGCATTTGTAGGAGGTTGGGGGAGAGCTCATGTTAGTCCCCACCTTTACTCTGACATCTTGGCTCTAGCTCCTGATATTTTAAAATTGAAAATGATTCACATTTTATTCTTAGTGACTTGGAGTATTTTGGTGTCATTAATCAAAATAGGAAGTTTAGGAAGGGTAGATGTTGGAGGGAAGAAGATAAGTTCACTTTTGTACATGGTAGGATTGTCATGGCAGGGGAAATATCCAGCTGAAGATACTCAGTAGGCTTTTGATGAATAATTGGCATTCAGTCAAGTGAATAGTCAACAGTCAATAGATGATAATTTTGAATCAAAAAGAAAAATGCATGTAAATAATCTTTCTCTTCAAAGAGCATTATCACCAGGTATTTTATGGTAATGAAAGTCAATGCTTATGACTGTTTTTTAGCATTTACTTTTGAAATTTTCATCATAAGCTCATTTTTTTTTACCATTCAGAAACCTGCACAATTAGAGAGAGTATATACAAAGTATATACAAATTTAACTATCCGGAGTTTAATGAAATTGTCACATGATATATAATGCTTCAACTATCTTAACAGGGATATTGGACAGAAGTTAAATGAATGGTGTCAAATAATAAACATTACAATAAATAACAAAAAAATGGAAAATATAGTACCTCATTTATCTATTTCTTCTGGGATGGAAAAATTCCAATCAAGTTTTTTTTTCAGATAATTGAAATTTACTCCTTTAAGGATTTCTATTTCTTTGATTTTAAACATTTTGGATGTGATTCCTATCAGATTGAATTACACAGTTCCTTGCTTTCTTAAAGATAGTCTAGTGGTCTTTTCTTAATCTCAACATCATTCTAAATATACATCATTGAACCATAAAGCCTTTATAGAATATGTGTTTTAATGTTGTTTGCTGTTTTGCCAAATATCTCCCAGATTGTTGTGCATTTTGTGTAGTTTTTATACTTTTTCTCTCTCCTCCTACATTGTTGAACTGGCATGCAGCACTATTGCTGCTGTCAGTTGTTCTACCTCTCATTACTCCCTCCCCCCTTTAATTTGTGGCCTCAAAATCATAAGTCTGCAGGAAAACAACTTAAACGAATTTGGTAGGATTGCACTCTAAGGGCAGAGTGGATGCACTCTGAATGAAGGCCTGAGGAGCTTATCAATGAGTAAAGTGAATCACCTTTATTGCATGTGTTATGTGGCATCTCTTCTTGCTGCCCTGTGGCTCCCCATCCCCTCTACTCATTTCTTGGATTCTTAGTTGTGTTCTAGGCATTTAACATGGACAGAAAATTTAACTACTTGCTGAAAAACAGAGGGATTTTATTTGTTTCTGTTGGTTCCAATTATTTTGTAACAAGCAATAAAGGGGAAGAAGCTTAAAGCTCAAGGCTCAAGGATCAAGGAGGAGTATTTTCCCTGTTTCATGAGAAATTAAGTCCATTAAGAAAGCAAGAATTAGTTGGAAGTTTAGGATTTGATAATATCTCTATTGAGATCACTGAATTTCTTTTATCTAATTATAAAATATAAGATCATTTGCTCAATCAATCAGCAAGCATTTATTAAACACCTACTGTTTGCCAGGCACTGCCCAAGGCATTGGGGATACAAGTATAAATAAAGAAACAACTGGGGGGGGGGGGTCAAGATGGCAGAGTAGAAACAGCTCTTCCACACAGCTCTTGATCCCACCACCTCCAGATTTATATAAAAGCCGACTCTGAACACCCTGTGGAGCTCCAGAACCCACAAAAATGACACTGAGAAACTAACTTCCCACTGAGGACAGCCCAGCAGCCCAGCAGGGAGCAGCCAGTGCAGCACTCTGTTAGCCAAGCCCAGGCCCAGGTAAGTCAGAGGTTTTATCCCCAGGGCAGACTGACCAGTAGCCAGCTGGAGAGACTCTAGAACACCAGCAGCTGTGGTATTTCCAGAATAACCAACACATAGATGCAATGGACAAAATGAGAGGTTAGTGCGGTATGGACTTTGGACCTCTTTCCCTGGGGGCAAGAAGCTGTTGAGAAGCTTCAGCACAGCTGTGGACACACTCAGCAGCTTCAGTTCCTGCACTGCTAACTGCAGGGGGATATCTGGCGATCGGTCTTGGGGGTAATCACTCTAGATTTGGCCTTCTTGGATCTGGATTGCTGTCTGGGGTGGAAGTCTCGGGGCATGTGACCAGCTTGCCAGAGTGTGTGGGGGCTTCAGAGAGGGCACCTAACTAATATCTCTGGAAGTTGAGAAAACCCCAGTGTTTGGATTGGAAGATCCCCTGGCTGGTGGCAGATTCCTACTGTATCAATAAGCCCAAAAGTCAAGTAACTGACTGGCAACATGCCTAGGCAAAGGAAACAAAATAAACAGAAAAATGCAACATCAGATTCCTATTTTGGGGGCAAAGAGGATTGAAGCATGGAACAGGAAGAGGATTGGAAGGTCAGAAGTCCAGCACCAATGGCCCCAGATGAAAATATGAGCTGGTTACACGCCATAGAGGACCTTAAGAAGGATTTTGAAAATCAAATAAGAGAAGTGGTGGAAAAATTGGAAAGAGAAATGAAAATGATCCAAGGGAATTATGAAAGGACAGTCAACAGCCTTACTGAGGAAAATAACGCCCTAAAATAGACTAACTCAAATGGCAAAAGAGTCTATAAAAGGCAATGAGGAGAGGAATGCCTTAAAGAGCTGAATTTGCCAGATGGAAAAAGACTCTCAAAAGCTCACTGAGGAGAACCTTTCCTTCGGAATTAGAATGTACCAAAGGGAAGCTAGTGCTGTTAAAGAGATGCAAACAAATGAAAGAATAGAAGGTAATGTGAAATATCTCATGGGAAAAAACACTGAACTGGAAAATAGATCCAGGAAAGATAATTAAAAAATTAATAGACTACCTGAAAGCCATGATCAAAGAAAGAACCTATCAATCATCCTTCAAGAAATTCTCAAGGAAAATTGCCCTGATGTTTTAGACACAGAGGGCAAAATAGAGGTTGAAAGAATCCACAGATAATCTCCTGATGGGGTGCTTAGGTGGCATAGTGAATAGAACACTGGCCCTTGGGTCAGGAGGCCCCAAGTTCATATCTGACCTCAGACACTTAGCGCTTATTAGCCATGTGACCTTGGGCAAATCACTTAACTTCAACTGCCCTGCCTTTCCACCTTCAAAAAAAGTAAAACTGTGTGTTATGGGGTGTCTAGGTGGCACAGTGAATAGAACACTGGCCCTAGAGTCAAGTGAACCTGAGTTCAAATCTGGTCTCAGACACAACACTTACTAGCCCTGTGACTTTGAGCAAATCACTTAACCCTTGCCTTCCCCCCTCTAAAAGCAAAAGGAAAAAGGAAAAATGAAAATGTAGATAAATAGTTCATTTTAGTTGTAAAAGGACCCTAATAACCAAATCTCAAAGTTCAAATGTGCCTCAATGGCCAGCTAGGACATGGCCCTATTAGAAAAAGCACTCCCCATATGATATATTTGATGATTTCTTCTCCAGATTCTGTTTGAAGACTCCATTGAAATGGGGACACACTGTTACCCAAAATAGCCCATTCCACTTTTCCATGCTCTAATCATTAGGAATGATTAATTGATATCAAGCCTAAATTTGGGTCTGTATCTTCCACTCGTTTCTACTCTTTTTACCCTCTTTGGCCTGGCAAAACAATTCTAATCCCTTTCCCATGACAGTCTTTTATTTTCGATACTCAATTCAGAGGATTGTTATGAATAAACACATTTGTAAACTTAAAAGCAACATACAAATATGCTTTAATATTATTAGGTTTGAGTAGGAATGATGGTACTTTGAAACTCATCATAAGTATAGAGAAAATATGGAGGAATAGAAAGAATATGGGATCTGGAATAGTAAGACCTTAATTTAATGCCTCTGCTATTTCTACTTGGATAAGTTACCTAATATTACTGGTTTTTAATGATATCTGAAAATAGATCAGTGATTCTTTGGGAGAGAACTTTAAAAGCAAAGACCGCCCCACACAGTTTCAGTGCCTCATCAGAAGACAGATGGACAAACTAAGGCACCTCCTAGAGCTCCTTTAAGATATGTGTTCTTCAATTTGGATATTAACTAAAGAGAAAGTAGGAAATGGAAGTAGGAAGAGTTGAAAGAAAGTGAAAAACAAGCAAGAGGCCATGGGACTTGGGATTGTGTTAGTTTATAAGTGACAACAAACAGATGAGGACTGAAAAAAAATTACTGATAAAATTTCAAGAAATTTAGCATTTTGTATGGATTTGGAATGGTGCAAAACAACAGAGAAAAATAGAAGGGATTTCTTTGAAGAGTTAAATAAAGATCAAAACAGTTGATATGACACTTTGCAGATGTGAAGAAGCAGTGTTTCACACAATCCAGAGAAACCTAGCTCATTTACCTTTATAAAAAAACTAAATTAATGTTATATTGATACTTTTTGCTTTCACACCTCTATCACTTCCCATTGTTCCCAAGATATTGAAGACTCCCTTACAGCAAAGAAAACAAATATTTGAGCAAAATCAAACTGATATCCTTATGAAATACAAGACCTATAGGCAAGTCACATAATTACATAAAATGAAGAATCAGCTACCAATAAATTACTGGGCAATGGCATTAAGTTTTCAAAAGAAGAAATGTAAACCATTTGTGACCATATTAAATAATAAAATAAAATACTAATGAGAAAGCTGCAAATCAAAACAATTCTGAGGTTTTAACTCATACCTGTCAAATTGACAAAAATGTTAAAAGATAAAAGCAACCTGTATTGGAAGGATAGTGAGTGGGAAAATTAATGCACTAGTTGAATGCTGTTAAAGCTCTAAACTGGTGTATGGAAAACACTTCATATAATGTGATAAAGTGTTCTTAACCTTTGACACTGTAGCTTTCCCAATACTGGGCCAAGGAAGTAATGTTCTGGTAATTATGAAAATGTCTAGAACAGAATTTTTGTACTAACAAAAACTGGAAACAAAGTGGGTGTTGTTGACTGGAAAATAACTAAAAAATCAGAAGAAAATCAACAGAATTGTTTGAACTGATAAAGAGTAAAGAAAATAGAAATAGGAGAGTAATATGCATATAATGGCAATGTAATTTAAATAAAAATAAAAATTCTAAAAGGCATCCGATTTCAGATTATACACATAGACTAATCATTTCCATGGGAATAATTAAAAAAAAAACACTTCCTTGTTATAAAGAAGAGAACTATGTATGTAGAGTACAAACGCTTTCCATTGCAAATTGCAAATTTTTATTGGAATTGTTTGATGATGAAAAAAAAAACCTACTCAAACTAGTTTACTCAGCTTCATAGCAAAAGAGCAACACTTAATTTCACAGTAACATTGATTTGAGGTTAATTTTGATTATCAGATTCTGCATTGAGTTTGATTTTGGTGGGGTCTTGTGGAGTAGGATTTTCTATTGATTTGCTAAATATTTGCTTTGAAGTGAATTATCATCAAGTACAAGTCTGCAAATTCTCTTTCTGAATACTAAATTATTTAGTTAATGCACTGAAAAATAGAAAATAATTTAAAGATGAAATGTTAATTACTCATGGGTGACCTTTCTGTTGTGCCCATTTTGAAAGCTCATTTCTGAGGCCATTTGGATGATTCTTATAAAGTGTATTCTTCCAGATAAAATTGGTTTATTAAAAAGGTCATGGAAATAATTTAGAGAAACAGGGGTGAAGAGAGACACATATAACACCAAACTAAATGTTCAGAGTTTAGTTGGAATTTGAGTAAACAGGAAGCTCAAACAAATAGAATCATTTCTTCCTTTTTGAGGAAAAAAAACCTCATAATAAGTAAGAATAATAATATTGGTCATTTGCTTGAAAATAAGGAGAAAAATAACTTTACCCCCCCTTAAACAATATTTTGTGTATTTCACACAGTATAGAAAAGAATTTAGTCTTGTACTAACTACAGTATGAGAAAATTATATTCATTATTCAGATCATTCTTTGCAATATCCCAAAGTGTTTCATGAATTTCTATGAGCATATTGAGCCTATTTTTACTCATCTGTAAAATGGGGATAATAATAGCAGCATTCCCTACTTCATGGTGTTGTTATAAAGCATAAATGAGATTATATTTGTAAAATACTTTGCAAAATTTTAAGTTTATACAGATATACATTGCTGTTATTATTTTAAAAAATTTCATCTTCATTTTAGTTTCACCACTAAATTAGTGTTGTTTACATGAATAAAAGACAATGAGGGGATGTTAATGTGAATCAATGAGAGAATTACTCATGCAGATATTTCAGTTTTTAAGAAAGTTTGTTTCAATTCATTTAATTTGGTAGATTGTTTAGTCTTTCAAGACCTTCCTGTATCTCCCTTCTATTAATAAATGGGGTAGATATTCTCCCCATATTAATTACATCCATAAATTTAACAAGAACTTCACCTATACATTTGTTATATTTATTAATAAAAATGCTGAATAATATAAGGCCAGTGATAGATCATTGGCATATTCCTCTAGAGACCTCCCTTCTGGTGACCACTAATTCACTACTGTTGACATCTGACTATTTGACAAGGTTATTCACCTAACTCTGACCTGTGCTTCCAAGAAGTTGGAGGACATGCATTGGCCACATGCCACTAAAACCATTCTGGCAGATGGGCTAAACCAGGTTGAGGGTAATCAAAAGGCATCAAACCTTAAGTGGGGATACCTACCTTAAACATGTAAAGATTCCTCCAGGTAGAATGAGTGGATGAGAACAACGTGTTCCAATGACCACGCTAGCTGCTGAAGCAGGTTCTGTGCAGTTTTAGAGCTTAGTGAGGCATCAAAGATGCCAAGGTCATCCTCTGCATCCTAGGCCATTTCCAGTCATCTTGAATTTTTTGTCTTGCCACTGAAATTTGATGAAAGAGTGAGGCTAATGACATTGTGCAACTATGCCTCACTTAAATTCAAGTTATGTCAAGCCAGTCAAGATATCACCCATCCTGATGTCATTAGTTTTAGAAAAATGAAGGATGAGCAACAACAGTCACCTAATTGGACCATCAACTAATTTACATTTCTCCTTCTGGTCCTGAAAGATATAATGACGTTTTGTCAAATACTTTGTTGGAATCCAATTTATCTGTGACAACAGCCTTCAACAAACTCATTGCCCTATAAGAAAAGGCAATAAAATGATCCTGGCTTGATTTCTTTTTGATGAACCCATAGCATATTTTTGTAATCATAGTTTCTCTTTATAAGTATTTGTGAAACTTCCTTTTAAAGATCTCTTAGACTATTTTGCTAGAAATTAAAGCCAAGTGTGTTGATTCATAGTTTAAGATATTACCATTTTCTTGTTTGTGAAAATAGAGATAATTCTTCTCATTTATTACTTCCACCCCCTCCAACATTCTCCAAGATTCTTTAACTATCATAGACAATTGTTCATCAAAGAATATAGTTTTATTTTCTTCAGTACACTCAATTATATTTTGACTGTCCCTGATAATGTGGACATATACTCATTCCTCTCCACACTGCACTTGGAATATTCTCTCCCATGCCCAAGAAAACTTTTCATCCTAGAATCCCACTCTGGTCCCGGCATTGACATTGGAAGTCCATCCACCCCTGTAGCTTTTTAAATTTTTTTTCAGATTGGATGGCTCTTCCCAGAAGCCTGATTTAAGGATGGAACCTAGAAGAGATATAAATTCCTCTCAAAGCTGTGTTCTAGACTTTTGTCCCCATAATGCAGCCAAAATTCTATAAGGGAAAGAAGGCAGAGGAAGACCACAATCAACTGAAAGTATCAGAAATGAAACTTCTCTGGCAAAGTAATGTTGAAAAGCCCAGTGACTGACCTGGGACCTTGAAGGAAAAGTGGGATTTTGATTGATAGAGATGAAGAGAGAATTCACTTTAGTCATAATGGGTGGCCTATGCAATTGCACAGAGGAGAGAAAATATAGTATGAGATCAGAAAATAACTAGTTCTTTAGTAGCTTTGTTGGAGTCTAGATTGTATAAATGGGAATAGAGCAAATAAAAAAAGAGTGAATAAGAGTCTAGATTGTATAAAGAGGAATAGAGTGAATATGAATGAACTTAGTCATACTTTGGAAAATATTAAATGCTAAGCTTAAGAGGTCACATTGTGTCTCAGAATCACTGAGGAACTACTGAAGGTTTTAAAGCTGGGAAGTGAAATGGATGGTTTTATGCCTTAAGAAGATTATTTTGGCATCATGGATTGGAAAGAGGAGAGATGGGAGATTGGATTATATATTACATTATATAATGTGAGCTCCTAAAAATATAGAAGTTATTTTCACTTTGCTATTTATTAACCCAGGGCATAGCACACAATTATCACTTAGAAAATGCTCCTTCCTTCTTTGTTTTCTTCCTTCCTTTCCTCCTTCCTTTTTTTTCTTTGCTTCATTCAAGCACAAAGTTTAGACATTACAGGGGCATTGTTCTCAAGGAGCACTGGATCTGGTAGGAAGATGTGCTTTCGTCATATTGGAGATCAACTCTTGAATAGGAACTTAATGGCCAAACAGAAGGTCAGAGAAATTGGGTCTTACCCAAGGTCACACAAGTAGTAAGAGAGATAAATTTGAACTCATGTCTTCTTAATGTAAAGCCAATAATCTTTGTTTTGGACCACTCTTTCTCCATTAGAGAAGTTTGGAATAATTTATGTAGTTTTGGGTTGCAAAGGGCAGAGATTAATACATTTAAACAAAATAATTAACATCTATATATGTATGTGTTTATGTTTATACATATATGTATATGTGATTATTAGGAGAATACATGTATATACATACATACACAAATGCATGAATTCATAAATAGGAATGTGTAAAGTTTTGAAATGTCTATCACTATTCTAATTAATTAGAGAAAGGCCAGAAAGCTCAATTGAATCAACTAATGAAAATATAAAAATATAAATTATTGGCAAACAGGTCTTTAATTAAGCTGAGAGGGAAGATGCCAAATGTCTTAGCCTTTACCTCAAGGGGGCGGAGCCAAGATGGCGGAGTAGAAACAGCTCTTCCAAGCCTCTCTGCCCCCAGATTCTCCACAAACTATGTAAAAAAGGAATCTGAAAATCTTCTGGAGCCCCAGCACCCACAGAACGACACAGAGAAGCTAACCTCCCGCTGAGGACAGCCCAGCACCCTGCAGGAAGGACCAGCGCAGTGGTCTGGGAGCCGGCAGCGCGCAGAGCACAGGAGTCGAGCCGAGCCCAGGTCCACGTGAGCCGAGGTTTTAGCCCCAGGGCGGCAGGGCCAGCAGCCGTCTGGAGGAACCCCAGAACACCAGGAACTGTGGCGATGCCAGAATTATCAACATAGACTTGCCTAGGACAAAGTAAGAGGTTAGTGTCCTATGGACTTTGGGACCTGTATTTGGGGAATGCGTCAGCTCCCTCCCCTGGGGGCTAGAAGCTGCTGAGGAGACAGGCCACTGTGTAGCTTTCAGAGGCATTTCCGGCTCCCAGCCTACAAATCGTGGGGAGATCCAGCGATCAGTCTTGGGGGGTAATCGCTCTTCCTTTAACCTCCCTGGATCTGGATTGTGATCTAGGGTGGAAGTTGTGGGTGGGTTTATAGCTTGCCGGAAACGGAAGTTGCCCCCCACACGTTTGGGACGAAAATTCCTCTATCTGGCCTTAAAGCCATAGTGTGGCAACAAGCCCAAAAGTCAAGCAATTAAGTGGCAACATGCCAAGGCAAAGGAAACAGAAAAATGCAACCCCAGACTCCTATTTTGGGGGCATAGAGTGGGAAAAGGACTGTGAGGTCAGAAGTCCTGCTCCAAAAGCCCCAGGGGAAACATGAGTGGGTTGCAGGCCATAGAGGACCTTAAGAAGGACTTTAAAAATCAAATGAGAGAAGTGGAGGAAAAATTGGAAAGAGAAATGAGAAGGATGCAGGAAAAGTATGAAATGAGGGTCAACAGCCTGACTGAGGAAAACAACACCTTAAAATAGACTAACTCAAATGGCAAAGGAGGCCCAAAAGGGCAATGAGGAGAAGAATGCCTTAAAAAGACGAATTTGCCAGATGGAAAAAGAATCTCAAAAGTTCACTGAGGAGATTCATTCCTTCAGAGTTAGACTGGGAGCAAATGGAAGCTAATGACTTTATGAGAAATCAAGATGCTGTTAAGCAGATCCAAACAAATGAAAGATTAGAAGGCAATGTGAAATATCTCATGGGAAAAACCACTGACCTGGAAAAATAGATCCAGGAGAGACAATTTAAAAATTATTGGACTACCTGAAAGCCATGATCAAAGAAAGAACCTAGAAATCACCCTTCAAGAAATTCTCAAGGAAAATTGCCCTGATGTTTTAGATCCAGAGGGCAAAATAGAGGTTGAAAGAATCCACCAATCACCTCCTGAAAAAGATCCCAAAAAGAAAACTCCCAGGAATATTATAGCCAGGTTCCAGAATCCCCAGATCAAGGAGAAAAATACTACAAGCAGCCAGGAAGAAACAATGTCAATATTGTGGAAACACAATCAGAATAGCCCAGGACCTGGCAGCTTCTACACTGAGGGATCGAAGGGCATGGAATATGATATTCCAGAGGGCAAAAGAACTGGGAATGAACCTAAGGGTCACCTACCCAGCAAAACTGAGTATTTTGTTTCAGGGGAAAATATGGTCATTCAGTGGAATAGAGGACTTTCAAGCATTCTTGAGGAAACAACCAGAATTGAATAGAAAATTTGACACCCAGACACAAGAAGGAAGAGATGCCTGAGAAGGTAATCAGGGAAAAGAAATCAAAAGGAACTCATCAAAGTTGAACTATTTACATTCCTATATGGAAAAGCAATAGCTGTGACTGATGATATCTTTCCCACTATGAAAATAATGGAAGAAGGGGGTGTGGTCATACGAATACATATGTGAATGTGTGTGTATATGGTTACTGTTATATATGGATAGAGGGCATAGGTTGATTTTGTTGGGAAAGGAGAGTACTCAAGGGATGAAATTATGAGGTGAGAGAGGAAAGTGGCAAGAGGAGATGGGGAGAGACATGGTAGGGTAAACTATCTCATGTAGGGGAAGTGGGTGCAAAGGAGGGGAGAATAAGGAAGGCTAAAAAGGCAAAACCACATTCACATTGAATTTGGTTCAGGGAGAAAATGACATACATACTAAATGGGATATCTCAACCTGCAGCAGGATAGGGGGAAGGGGGATGAGAGGAGAGATGCGGGATGGGAGGGCATCCTTGGGGGAGGGGAGGTTGGAAGTACCCACTATAGAAGAGGGACAGGATCGTGTAGGGAATGGGCCAGGTGGGGGGTGGGATGAGTGGGAGGGAATTATAAGCAGCCTTGTACAATATATCTACTATGATAATGTTTTGCATAGCTAGACATGTACAACATATACTGAATTACTTATATCCCAAGAAGGAATGGGTGACAAGGGAGGAAGGAAATGGATCTGAAATTCAAGGTCGTAACATTAAATGTTTCAAATATATATATAATACTATTATTAATACTCTTTTGCCTATAATTGGGAGATAAGATGTGCAGGCATTGGGACACAAAGATTCATCTTCCTCTAATGGAAAAGTCGATGGGGGCATGGGAGAAGGTATGGGAGAGAGCAGATTGGAGGAAGCGATATCTTGTGGGACTGCTATTCTGGGAGGTTGGGTAGGGGAATAATGGGGGGGAAATGATTGTAACTCAAAATCTGGCGGAAATGAATGATGTAAAACAGAAGTTAATAAAGTATTTGTTTAAAAAAAATAATTCAGAAAAGACTGAATATTTAGTTATGCTTATATGTATAAAATAAAACACATAGGATAACAAAGGTACCCACTAATACTAAAATACAGTTATCAAGATATGTTTAAAAATGTTCACAGGCTTCCTAATTTAATGACCCATTTTGTAGGTAGGTGGTAAAGTGAATAATATGTTGGCTCTTGAGTCAAGTAGACTCATCTTCATGAGTTCAAATCCTGTCTCAGATATTAGCTGTGTAACTCTGGGCAAGTCATATAACCCTTTCTGCCTCAGTTACTCATCTATGAAATGAGCTAGGGAAAGAAAAGGTAAAACACTCCAGTATTGATCTTTGCAGAAACAAAAACTAAAACAAAGTGCATCATGAAGAGATGGACATGACTGAAATGATTAAGTAAAAAAAAAAACAACTTGTACAAAGACACTAGACCAAGGGTGGGGAAACTGTGGCCCTCTAACTCCCCAAGGCCAGCCTTTTGACTGAATCTAAACTTCACAGAACAAATATGCTTAATAAAAGGATTTGTTCTGTAAAACTTGGACTGTACCCAAGGACCTAGAAGCCCACATGTGGGCTCAAGGCTGCAGGTTACACACCCATGCACTAGACTGAGAATTAGAAGGCCTTGGTTCAAGTGCTGGCTGTTTTACTTACTAACCTATAATAAGTCACTTCACTTTACTCAGTTACCTTCTCTGTTAAATGAGGGGATATAATTATATGATCGCTAAGGAGCCTTCTAAGTTTGACAACCTTTAGCAGTTTCAATCTTAAAATTCAGGAACATGATATCTTAAGGTTTATAATAGTAAATGATACCTTAGGAAAGGAGAGAATATGGTGATGTGAAATAAGTTGCAGAAAATTCATAGTCTTGATTTGTTTAAGGTAGAAAATAGCACAAATGAAGCCTTTTTGATGGGTCAGTGGTATGGTAACCCATAGTAATCATGCTTTTGCTTTGAATCCCTCAATACATAAGTGAGCATGAAATTTTCTCTTGGGTCTTCATTCTGTCTACTAGTTTTGTCTTGCTTGAATTCTCTAGTTATTTATTTTAGGGGAAACAAAATAAGTTTATGGAATGGGAAGTTTTTGAGAACTCTTATATACATTAATTTTTCATGAAAGCTATCCCAGTCTCCTGTGTAGGTGACCCCCAAATTCCTTGTTTTCAGGCTCATAATTCAGAAACAGGGTTACACCTTTGACTTTCTGTAGCTATTGCTGATAAGGTCTCACTAATTAATACTTTTTAGCCTTCTTGCTCAAATGGGGAATTAACATTTTATCTTGTCACTTTTGCCAACTGTGGGGAACATATATTGAAAACTATCAAAGAACTGGAACTTTAGAACAGTATTTTCAGATTAATATTCAAATGCATTTCCTTTATTTTCCATATGAAGGAATCAACATATGTAATGGGTGAAAGGAATTGACCAAAATTCCATAACTATTTGATGGCTGAGTCCAGATTACAGGTCCTAATTCTCTCTCTCTCTCTCTCTCTCTCTCTCTCTCTCTCTCTCTCTCTCTCTCTCTCTCTCTCTTTCTCTTTCTCTCTTTCTCATACAATACCACATAGCTTCTCCACGCTTTGACATTCAATACTCCTTTCTTAAAAGATCTTTTTTGTGGGATTATAAAACAAAATCCCTTAGTTTTGAATGAATAGGCTAGTATTTTCCTATTCAAACCTGAACTCATAAAATTGGGGTAACCTTTCTAAGGAATTGTTTTTATTCTTATTACATTTATGTCATGAGGACATTGTCGGATCATTCCTTTGCTGTTGAGGAAGCACAGGCAGCTCCAAGTAGTGAAGAGATAGCTTTCTCTAAATCAGAAAGACTTATGTTCATATCTTTCCTCTGACACATACTAAATGTGACCCTGGGGAAGACATTTATCTATGCAATATCCCAGGAACTAATTTAAGACCACAAGTTGATGGACATTTGCTATTCTGCATTTGTAGATGGAATTTCATCTAGTGTTCTTAGATTAGCAAAATCACATATATTTTTTAAAGGGAGAAAGAGAAAACAGAATTGACAGATTATTGCTAATATTGTTATTATTCCCAGTGTCTGGTGCTATGAATAGTAAATGAAAAAAAAGTATAGTCAGTATGTTTTGAATTAACAATGAGTTTTGGATGAAACCATGAGCAAAATATATAGGCTTTCAAAGACAGAAATGCACTCAGTTTGCAAAGAAGGAAAAAAACACCATCAGTTAATTCAAGGATTTTGATATCTCTTCAAATAGACCTGAAATCAAAGGAGCTTTTTTTGTATATGTTTTCTTTTCAGTTCAATTATTTTTTCATTCATTTTAACTATGTTCTACTTTGCTTTAACTCTGCCTGGAATGGGGAAAACAAGCAAACAAACAAACAAACAAAAACCAATTCCTTAAGTTAAGTTTTATGGGTATACAACCACACTGAGGCAGCTAGGTTTTACAGAGGGTAGACTACTGGGCCTGGAGTCAGGGAGGCCTGAGTACAAATCCAGTCCCAAACACTTACTAGCTGTGTGACCCTGGGCACATCACTTAAACCTATTTGCCACAGTATCCTCATCTATAAAATGAGCCGGAGATATCCACTCAGTTATCTCTGCCAAGAAAACCCTAAATGGGGTCACAAAGAATCCAACACAACTAAAATGACCTCTTTGATTTACAAATGAGGAAACACAGATGAAGTTACTTTACCAAGATCATAAATGTAATAATACCAGAGTCAAAACACATTAATAATAATTACTCACACATGTATGGCACTATATGTTTGTAAAGTATTTTCTTTCCCAACTTAATCCAATGAAGTTGGTAGTATAAATATTTTTCTCTTCTTTAAAGATGTGCAAACTGTCGATTTGGGTGGTTAGGGGGCTTTCCACCCACAAAAGTAGTTATGTGATAAAGCTACAATTGAAAACAAACTCTCCAGACTCTAGCTCTCTCATAGTTCAGTAGTTCATGATGACTCTTCAATATAAGGCAATATATAGTAAATTCCAAGAGTAAATTCTGACTCTCAAGTTTTGACTCTAGAAAGGTAAGGAGAGGGAAAAAAAGGATAATGGAGTTTGGGTAAAATTACAGACACGAAGTCAGGAGCTCTGAGTTCAGATCCCAACTCTGATAATAGCTGTATGACCACAGAAAAGTTACTCAACTTTCTGGACCTTAGATAAAACTCTAAGATTATCTTCTAAGTTATGGAAAGGTATTCATCTTTATTAGAGGAGTGAATTCACTCAATCAATCAAATTCACTCATTTCAATCAAATACTTGATCAATTTCCTGGGACAGTGATAAGATCAACAGAAAAGAAAGAGCAAGGTGGAAAGACAGGTTTTTGAAAGTAGACGAATACTACATAGTAAAATGGAAAGACTAATGGATTTGAAGTCAGAATGAAAGCTTTCATCTTCTGAATCTGATGCTTACTATCTAAATGAACTTGAATAAATAATTCAACTTCTCTGGGCCTCAGTCCTCAGCTGTAAAATCAAGAGGTTGGAGTTGAAGCCCTCTAAGGCCCTTCTATCTCTAATCTATGGTACTATATACTATCATTAATTTAGGGTTAGAAGGAACCTTCCAAGCCAAACTCTTGATTTTATAGATAAGAAAACCGAAGTTTAGAGAATAGAAAACTGAAACTCAGAGAATTTAAGCACTTGCTCAAAGTCACACAGCTAATAAGTATCTAAGGGTAAGATTTAGCCCAGGGCTTCCAGATAAAAGGACCATTTTCCCATCTATATAATTGTATGCTTAATTCATTACATGAGTGAGACTTTCTAGAGGAGATATACAGTAGGCAGTTGGAAATTTTGAACTGGATATCATAAGAGAGACTTAGCTCGAGATATGAATTTGGTAAATACCAGAGTAGTACCAAAAATTGAAACTATGAAAGAAAATGAGATTGACAAAATGAAAAGAACAAAAATTTCAGAGAAGAGACTTAAGAACAGAGCCTTGGGGGGTGGGTATGCTTATGAAGAGGATGGAATTGTTGATCCTTGCAAGTAAGAGTAGTGAAGGAACAGGTTTAGAGAGAAAGGAACAGTAAATCACTTCTTATAAAGTCTCCCAACTTTCATGTATCTCTCAAAAGTTATGGAATCTCCAGATTATGGTACTTTTATGGAAAATTGTCATACAATTTTAATTGTATGACAATTTTAATTTTAAGTAGACTACACCATGTTTTATAAACAAGCACCACTATACTACTTAAATTAACATATTGAAAAGCAAAAATTATTTCTGAGAAATCAGAGCATGGGGAAATGTTCTCTGTAGTAGGCGCAACATGAAGGAGGTGTCTCCTTCAAAGGTTAGAATTTATTTTCCCCTAAAATCAATGAAACAGTTCTCAATACCCAAAGGGAATTAAAAAAAAATTAAATTACATGACAATTTTGTAGTATATTTGAAAGGAATCATAGTAGAATTATAATTTTCAGTGCAATTTTTTTATTAAACTATGTTGTGGAAATGTTTGTTTGGTTCCATAAATTAAAAGGAAAAAAATTAAAGGTTTTATAAAAAAAAGACTTAATGAGGGCTCATACTGTAAAATTTGCTTCCTGGTCATCTCAGCATAAAAGTGCAGTGTAGTAAAGTCATATTAGACTTGACATATTTTGCTGTCAGTTAACCTTACAAATGGGATGGTCAGGGAGCTGTACTCATCTGAATCAATGTAGTATCCTTGCTAAATATTCTTTTCATGCTATTGTTAAGTAACACTTGTTGGATGTCAGATAGTCCAAAAACATTTCATTCAAATCCCAAAGCTGATTACTAATCTGGCCTGAGTTAGGCATGGCCCCAGATATCCTGCTATTGCTCTCTATTAGGCTTCATTAGCAGTAAAAAATATTAAAAACAGGTCTTTTTTACAGGACACAGGTAACAGACATCTCAAGGCATTTGTATTTCAGCAGAATACAGTTATAGAGTCTTTTTTCTCTTAGAAAATATTGGAAAAGGCCAAAGTTATTCTGCTCATGCTTGAGAAGAAGTTGTTTTATAAACATCCTATTAAATGTTGCTATACACCTAGAGAAAATGGGGTGGAGAGCATTTTTTCAGTCCAATCTTTCATGAATAATTCAATGGAGACTTCTCATTGCCTTGGCATTTCAAATTCTGTAATCACTACTAGAAAGTCTTCTCCTTTTCTAACTTAATCTGTTATTCTTCTGTAAAAATAAACATTTTTTCAAGTTTTCAAAATAGTAAAACAGTAATTTCACTTGACAATAGAGCATTGTGGAAAGAGAACTCAATTTGAGGCCTGGGTTCAAAACCCAATTTTGTGGCTAGACTTTGGACTATTAATTCTGTATCTGTTCCCTCATTTTCAAAATGAGAGAGATGAATCAAATCACGGGCTATTAACCTACAGTTTTCAAACTTGTATCAAATTATCTATCTCCACATAAACACCCAACATGTTATGCATATACATACCTATGCATAAACACGTGCATAAGCATGCACATGTATATGTTATGTATGTGTGTAGATAGATGACAGATAACTGTGTTTCAATATTATTGGTTTCCTTTATAATCTTCTTATTTTATTTTAAGCATTAAAAAATTATTTCTGGGTGCAGGCTAGGTGTCGCAGTGAGTAGAGCGTCGGCCCTGGAGTCAGAGGGACCTGGGTTCAGATCCGGCCTCAGACACTTAACGCACACACAAACAAAAACCTAGCCATGTGACCTTGGGCAAGTTACTTAACCCCAATTGCCCTCCAAAAAGCAAAATATATATATATATATTTCTGTTGCATCCAAAAAATTCCATTATTTGACAAAGGGATGATGGGAAAAAAACCCTGAAGTAAATGCTATCCAAATTCCCTTTTCCAGATCTAATCTCATGAAGCATAGTAGTAAAATTTATATAGCACTTCCCATATGCTATCTCATTTGTTTCTCCTAATAATCCTGCAAGGTAGGTCCTGTTATTATCCCATTTTGCAGATGAGGAAATTGAGCTGAGAGAGATTAAGTGACTTTCCCTTTTGTCACACAATTAATAAGCATCTGAGACAAGAACTGATCCTAGTTCAAATTCTAGCACTCTCTCTATCCACCATGGCACCTTCCTGCCTATGAATATTCAAAGAGTAGTGTTGCATGGACGGTAGTGTGTGATAGACTAGGGATGTCTGAGACCCACAAATCTTGGGAGATAGATGAAATAGGGAAGAGCAGGAAATCTGAGCAAATCCCAGCAATGAGTTCTAGGATAAGTTCTGAACTTCTGCCAGCTGAGGGACAGCGTAGCTATTTGGTGAAAGACAACAGACAAGAATACGGGTAGGTGGGTGACCAGGATCCAGTGCATCCAGAAGCAACAGTTGTTAAGTGTGTAGGCATAGTGACAAATTAGTCTAGTGGTAAGTATCAGTAGTGAACAAGGCAGGTAGGGAGGCAATTACCCAGGAAATGAACTTTAGGAGAGAGTCCCAGACTCTGGGAGAGTTGGCATGGACTTTGTCCCAGAGAAACTGCCATCTGAGGCTTGGTAATCAGGAAAAGATCTGAGATGTGGACAAAGTACAAGGAGAACGGCACATTTCCATACTCAATCGCAGTGGAAAGTCATGTGTCTAGTAGTAAATAGAATCAGGATGAAAGATTGGATAAAGATTAACAGGAAAGGTAAAGATGCTGAACTACCTATGGCTTTATATATATATCCTGACTAATGGTCAAATTGGCTACAAGGATAC
Source organism: Gymnobelideus leadbeateri (assembly GCA_011680675.1). Taxonomy (NCBI): domain Eukaryota; kingdom Metazoa; phylum Chordata; class Mammalia; order Diprotodontia; family Petauridae; genus Gymnobelideus; species Gymnobelideus leadbeateri. The sequence goes on along the minus strand of WOXC01006119.1, from coordinate 116,126 downwards.
AAATAGGGCCAAGCTTTCAGCCGGGAAAGGGATGTCAACTTGCTCTTGATAAAAAGAGGTGTGGGTAGGCAACTGCTTCTGGTAGGTACATAAGGCAGATATAATAATAATTGAAATTTAATTAATGTTTCATAGGGATTTACAGTTGATCCTCAAAACCCTTTGTAGTAAATACTATTATCCATCTTTTAGAAGTAAAGAAACTGGATCAAAGAATTGCTGTGATATGTCCATGGCCCCACAACTAAGGAAGTGTTAGGCACGAGATTTGAACATGTCTTCACGATTAAAATCCCAGCACTGTCCTCACAACAAAATGCTACCTCTTATTTTCATTAGTGATGTTTTCACTGTAGAGATTCTAATAAGTTGATGGATGAACATAGTTGAAATGCCAGTATGTCAGTTGCTACAAGCGTAGACCATGTGGCTTGGATGAATTTTTGTTTTGCTTTTTGCTTTCTTTTTATTTTATTGAATAATTTTCTAGATAAATTCCAATGGCAAGTGACTTCTCTCGAAGCCTTGGTTTTCTCAATGTAAAATGAGGACAGATAAAGTAAATGACCTTTAAGTTCCTTTCCAATTGCCAACCTATGATCCCAAGAAAAAGAGGATATTTCTTTTTTTTAGAGCAATTGGGGTTAAGTAACTTGCTCAAGGTTACACGGCTAATCATTATTTGTGTGTGGGTGCTCATTTTCTGAGGCTGGATTCGATCTCGGGTCATCCCAACTCTGAGGCTGGCACTCTTACTCACTACGCCACCTAGCCGCCCCAAAAGAGGATATTTCTTAAGTTCTCTGATGAATTGGAGAAAGAGAAGTCCTCTAATGATTTCTGAGTGAACCCAGGCCAGAAAAATATACAATTGCATACCCATGAGCAAATTTCAATGTCTACTGATAAAGGATGCACTCAAAGGAATACTAATTCATGTTAATAAATCAGACATATGGTGATCAAATTCATATTAAGTGTTTTCTATTCTAGGGCACAGTAGAAGATCTCTCATTTCTCTTTTTCCTCTCTAGAGAAATATAAATGCTATTTGGCAGAAATAGCCTTTAGTATCAGGAAAAATGGTATTTTAGTGAGCTTAAACTGATTAAATTGAGCTATAAATGTAAATAGCAATGGTCTTTTGTATTGATATGACATATTTTCCAGAATGTCTGATTTAAAATATTTGATATTTTTATTGTTTGCTATTATATCCCTTTCTACTATGTTGCATACACATTCATATTATATAGTATTCCCATTTTATAAAGGGAAAATTGAGGAATAGAGAGTGCCTTAGGACACATTATAAAATTAGGAATTTCAGAATGAAATCCAAACTTCTGGAATTCCAGCTCCAATAGATTGATAAAGTAGCAGTGTATTTCCTTATACCAAGTCTGTTCCTTTGTATAAATAATAGACCTTTTCTGAATTAATAATGAATTTAGACTTTCAAATATGATAGACCACTTTGATTATACTAACAATTCTCAAATCTAAATAAATTGCCACAATTTCTATTCTGGCCTCCCATCTCACATCTCGAACTGCTATTCATACATTTCAACCTGGATGTCCAATAGACATTTAAACTCAACATGTCCAGAATTGAACTCATTATATTTCTTTCTACACACATCCCCAGCAACTCCCTACTATTACTTAAGGCATCACCATCCTCACAGACCCCAGGCTTACAACTGAGGTGTCAGTTTCAACTCCTCATCTTTTATTTCCCCACCATATCCAATATGCTGCTAAGGCCTACCAATTTTATCTTTGCTACATCCCTTGGATATTTCCCCTTCTCTTTTATGATGCTGCCATCACCGTGGTAAATTCTCTTATCACCTCATACTTGGACATTTGCAATAATATACTGCAATAAAGAATGGAGAGGTCTTCCTTGCATTTCCAGATATTTCAAGAGCACCATTAGGACACTATGGAAATTTACTTAGTATCCTTTGTTCTTTTCATGTGTCTGATTCATTTTTTTCTTCCATACAAGTCCTTGAAGATATCCTTTAATCCTATTCTTTTCTCCCTTTTTATTAATTTATTTTTAGTTTTCAACATTCACTTCCACAAGATCCTGAATTCCAAATTTTCTCCCCATATCTTTACTCCCACCACCGCAAGACGTGTGCATTCTGATTACCCGTTCCCCCAATCTACCTTCCCTTCTATCACTCTCCCCCCTCTTACCCATTTCCTTCTGGCAAGATGGATTTCTATACTATATTGCCTGTATATCTTATTTCCCAGTTGCAAGTAAGGACAATTTATAACATTAGTTTTTTAAAACTTTGAGTTCTGCATTCTCTCCCTTCCTCCCCTCCCCCCATCATTGAGAAGGCAAGCAATTCAATATAGATTATGCATGTGTAGACATGCAAAACACTTCCATAACAGTCATGTTGTGAAAGACCAACTGTATTGCCCTTCATCTTCTCCCACCACTTATTTATTCTATTTCCTCCTTTGACCCTGTTCTCCCTCAAAAGAGTTTGTTTCTGATTACCCCCTCCTCTGATTTGCCCTTCCTTCTATCATTCCTCCCCTCCCTTATTCTCTTTTCCCCTATTTTCTTGTGTTGTAAGATAGGTTTTCATACTCAATTGAATGTGTAATTTATTCCTTCATTAAGCCTAATTGAATGAGAATAAATTTCACTCATTCCCTCTCCCTTCCCCCCTCTTTCTCTCCATTGTAAAAGTTTTTACTTGCCTCTTTTTATGCGAGAAAATGCCATTTTATCCCTCTTTTTTTCCTTCTCCTAGAACATTCCTCTCTCACCCCTTAATTTTATTTTTAAAATATCATCCCTTCATATTCAACTCAAACTATGCCTTCTGTATTTGTGTGTGTGTGTGTTTACGTGTATGTTTATGTGTATATGTATTTGTATGTATATATATGCATATGTGTATACACAGAATCATTTCTATATCTATCTGTATCTTTAATCTATCTATCTATCTATCTATCTATCTATCTATCTATCTATCTATCTATTCCCTCCAACTACCCTAATACTGAGAAAGGTCTCATAAGTTACAAATATCACCTTTCCATGTAGGAATATAAACAGTTAAACTTTAATAAGTCCCATATGGTTTATCTTTCTTGTTTACCTTTTCATACTTCTCTTGATTCTTTTATTTGAAAGTCAAATTTACTGGTCAACTCTGGTCTTTGCATCAAGAATGCTTGAAAGTCCTCTATTTCATTCAATTTCCATTTTCCCCCTGAAGTATTATACTCAGTTTTGGTGGGTAGGTGATTCTTAGTTTTAATCTTAGCTCCTATGACCTCTGGAATATCAAATTCCAAGCCCTCCCATCCATTAAGGTAGAAGTTGTGAAATATTGTGTTATCTTTATTGTGTTTCCATAATACTGAATTGTTTCTTTTTAATTGTTTGCAATATTTTTTCCTTGACCTGGGAACTATGGAATTTGGCTAGAATATTCCTAGGAGTTTTGCTTTTGGGATTTCTTTATTGGTGGACTTGCTCTTTTTTTTTTTTATCATGGCTTCTAGGTAGTTCAATAATTTTTAAATTATCTCTCCTGGATCTATCTTCCAGGTCAGTTGTTTTTCCAATGAGATATTTCACATTGTGTTGTATGTTTTCATTCTTTTGGTTTTGTTTTCTAATTTCTTGATTTCCTATACAGTCATTAGCTTTCATTTGTAAAATTCTAATTTTGAAGGAATTATTTTCTTCAGTGGGCTTTTGGATCTCATTTTCAATTTGACCAATTTTGCTTTTTAAGACATTCTTCTCCTAATAGGCTTTTTGGATATATTTTGGTATTTGGGTTAGTCTATTTTTTCAGGTTTTATTTTCTTCAGCATTTTTATTGGGTTTCCTTTAGCAAGCTATTGACTTATTTTTCATTATTTTCTTGCACCACTCCCATTTCTCTTTCCAATTTTTCCTCTACTTCCATTTGATTTTCAAAATCATTTCTGACCTCTTTCTTGGCCTGCAACCAATTCATATTGTTTTTTTCTTAGAGGCTTTGATATAAGAACTTTGAATTTGTTGTCATTTTCTGGTTGTATGCTTTGATCTTCCTTGTCACCAAAGTAAGATTCTATAGTCTGATTTTTGGGGGCCACTTTCTGATCATTTCCCTAGCCAATAACTTGACTTTTTTAAAGCTCTTTGTTAAGGTAGAACTCTGTTTTCATTGTGGAGGGTGTGCTGTCCGAAATTGCGAGGATTTTCTGTGGCTATTTTCAGCAATATCTCTAGGGACCTGTAAATTTTCTGTTTTTTCTAGGTAGAATGATCAAAGGAGAGGTGTTTACTCCTCTCCTGGTCTGTGCTCTGGTCTGTGAGTGACAACAAGCACTCTTTTTTGCCTTGGAACTGTGAGGAGGATTATTTCTCCACCACTACCCACAAGCTCCACCAGGCCAGCACTCCTATTAGCCCTAGGACTGCCACCCAGGACTCCAAGAGAGATCCAAACACAGGCAAATCAAGGTAATCCTGCATCAGTGCCAGTGAATAGATCCCTATGATCCCTCTCTGATCCCACTCTATTCCCATCCACAGTCTGTACACAAAGAAATTTGGAAGCAGCCATTCCACCAATGCCTTGGGGCTGGGACCACCCCATGCTCCTTTCTCACCTAGGACCAACACATCTTTCCTATGGACCATCTAAGTTGTCTTTGGTGATTTTGGAATGAGAAGTCTAGAAACTGCCACAGATGCCAATGATTCAGTGCCCTGGGACCTGCTCTGGTCTTATTATGCTGGCCTGGACCATGCTGGACTGTGCTCATCTCTCAGAGTTGTGCAACAGACCTTTCCTATAAACATTCCATGTAGTCTTAGGCTAGAAACTTGTTTCACTCTGTCATCTTGTGGGTTCTGCTGCTCTAGAATTTGTTTAGAGCAGTTTTTACAGGTACTTGGAGGTTTTAGGGGGAGATCTCAAGAATGTCCTTGCTTTTACTCTGCTATCTTGGCTCCACCCCCTCTAATCCTATTCTATTTAGAAGCTTCTTAAATGGTTATATATGGTAACATGTGCACCCCTAGCATTGCACCTTTTCATTGTTCTGTATATAACATTTATTTTTGCTTTCATCGAATAGTTTTTTTCTAAGTCTTAATGCCATTGCTGGTGTGTCCAACTGTTTCACATCTCCCCCAACTCCAATCCTTCCTCCATTCAGCCCCCAGCATGATTTTCCTAAGACCACACCACCCTCCATCCACTTAGTAACTTCAGTGTCTCCATGTCACCTCCAGGATCAAATGCAAAAGCCTTTGTTTGGCATTCAAAGCTTCATAATATAGCCCTGGAATGCTTCTCCCTCCTTTCCTCTGCCTCTTGACTTCTTTAAAGTCCAAACTAAGCTCTTCTACAGAAAGTTTAACAACCCCTATTAATTCTACTGCCTTCTCTTTGTTAATTATTTGTTGCTTATCTAGTAATATAGCTTGCTTTTATGTATTTATTTACTTGCAATCTCCTCAGTTAAACTGTGTACTACTTGAAGGCAAGGACTGTATTTTGCATCCCATTGTATCCTCAGAACATAGCACATTATTTGGCACATAATAGATGCTTAATAAATTTGTATTGACTGACTACATATGGACTATTTAACCTTGACTTTTCTAATTGAGGGAATCATAGATCACAGAATTTGAGAGTTAGAAAAAAACCTCAGTAAACATCTACCGAAACAAATTGTCATCCAGCCTCTGCTTTAAGACAACCAAAGAAGAGGAACACATATCAAAGAAGCCCATTTCACATTGGTGGAAGCTCTAATTAACATAATTTTATCCTGATGTAGAAGGTAAATTTGTCTCATTGTAACTGTCATTCATTGGCCCTAATTCAGCTATCTAGGGACAAAGAAAATAAGTCTATTCCCCTCTTGCACATGACAACCTTTCAAATACTTAAAGAGCTATTGTGTCTCCATTGAAACTTTTCTCCAAGATAAATGTCTCCAATTCCTCCAACCAGTCTTCATATGATATGAACTCAAGGCTCTTCATTATTTTTACTGTCTTCCTCTGACAAATGTTTAATTTACCAATATAATCCCTAAATTACGGTACCCAAAACTGAACACAGTGACCCAGATGAAGGAAGACAATAGCAGAGGACAGTGGGAATACTCACTTCATATTCCTGGAAGCAATGTATCTCTTAATAAAATCTAAGTTCACATTAGCTTTTTAAGGTTGTTTGACTATAACATGTTTAGTTTCTAGACCATGAAAAATTTTAATAGATAGTTTTATATATATATATATTTTTTTTTTCAGAAAAACTAGTGTATAACCATACCTCCTCCATATTGTATTGGTTAATTTGATTATTTTTTTTGTTCTCAAATGAAGAATTTACATTCTTCCTTTTCAAATTTTATTGTATTAAATTCAGCCTAATTGTGGTTGTTGCAGCTGCTGTTTCTCTCTCTCCCTCCCTCTCTCTCTCTCTCTCTCTCTCTCTCTCTCTCTCTCTCTTTCTCTCTCTCTCTCCCCTCTTCCCTCCCTGCCTCTCTGTTCCAACCGTTATGTCTCAAGAATTCCTAGAATTCAAAACAATGATGCTATATAACCATTATGAAACCCCAGTGGCTGCTATGAATATGTAGGCATATCTCCGTGCTTGAATCACAAGATATAACAGACTCTCTACTTTGAAGACAGAGCCACGATAATTATTCATATTTCATAAAGCCCAATCTACCATGGAGATAAAGAAATTGGTACACATTACCAATGCAGGGAGCACTGCCATCCCCAACCACCCCCTCCATCAGGTCTCCCCACAAAAAAGCTCCATTGGGCAAAATACCCTTCTTTCACCCATGCTAGATGCTCTACCTCTCTCAGCCTCCCCTCTTTCTCAGCTCCACCTTACTCTCCCACTTCCTGGTCCACCCGTTTTTGCTCCACCCATTCCTACTCTACCCATTCAGGAAGCTCCTTCCACCACAATCTCTATTGACTCAGGCTCAAAGAACATCACATAGACCTATTAATGGTCAAGAAAGATCTTCCCATTCCATTAACAATACATTAACAGTAGAGATGCTAACCTCTTTCCTCCATTCAGCTGCCCCTTCTACTAAATTGTCTCTTCAAGACACATGTCATATGTTAGGATGAAATTGCCTTGTGCTATAGACATACAACATAAGAAGAAATGGAGTCCTGGAATTTTTTGAGAGGGTGAAATATAAATAAGATTATATAGCATATAACACAGTTGGCTATGACTTGTTACCTCATTTAGTTTATTTGGCTTGAAGATATACTAATGAGATCATGGATGGACCAGCAAATTTTGTTTTATTTAATGGCTGCAAACAATAGGCAGGATTGTAGGCAGTCTTCTCAAAAGTGAATGTCATTGGTCACATGAATGTAAACAAGAACACATGTAGTTATTTAACAATGCTTGAGAAAACTCAGGAAACCTATGTTGATTGATAAGATGATGCCATCATATTGTTTTTGGAAGGATAGTACATTTTTTACTATCTATTTCAATGAGAAAAATGAAAATTGAGATAACTGATGTTTTAATTATTTTTTTTCACATGTTTTCTCTAAGGAATGAAAGTAACATAATGTAATACTAGAAGTTACTTAGTTGCTTATAAGTTCTTTAGAGGACTAATTTGGAGAATTCTGATATCTTTAAGGGGCATAATCCAAAATTTTCTGGCCCCTCCTCTCGGTCAACAGCCATGTTAAAAGTGTATTCCTTTTGGAGGATGACCCTATTAGACTTAAATGGAAAGAGATACATAATATGATCTGTATATGTTTCTAATATTAAGATCCAGAAATAAACTAGTTGTATCAATTATTTTTGTGTTAAATTAAATTAAACTTTAAAATATATAAAAAATACTAAATGGATTTTAGCTTTGACCTTCAAGAGCATTTCTTCTGCTTTTCACTTTGATATACGTGTGTGTTCATTTAACTTCCATTGATATAAACAAATGTATCAACATATTCTTGTTGTATTCTATTATTTTATGTGAATGCCATTTTGTTGGGTTCTGTGTATAGTGCCCTATCAAATGATGACTGTACCCTCACAATGAGATATTTCCTAAAGGAAGTCATGTTAAGTATATACTGAAAAAATAATTATACAAAATTACTATGCACCATTCCCCACCTCACAAAGAAAAAGTACTGTGAAAAGGATTTTAACAAATGCATTCTTTCTATTCAAATCTAGATGTTTTATTCATTTTCATTATCCTAGCTTTCTTAATCTTTATAGTTTTCATTATCATTTTTGTACTAAAATGTGATTATAGGTTTTTTAAGGTTTTGTTCAAAATAGTTTTTAGGGGAAAAGTATAGGCTATATTTAGACCAATATGCTGTATTTTCATTTTCTTTTTACCTTTAAGAAAATTGTTTGACTACATTCTATAGGCTATGTTAAAAAACACCTTGGATAACTTTTGTTGGGAATCTCAAGGGAAAAAAATGCCTTCTTTCTAAGTAGCCTTGTGAGAATAGGTCTTAATCTTAATAGGGTTGAGCTGACAAACAGAATTCAAAAGGGAAGATTCACAGTCTATATAAACTTGGACCCACCTGACTAGGTTGTGGTGCTGACCCAGAGATTTCTCTTTTCACCTTTCCCAACGGCCCTGCTTACTAGTGGGTAGTGTCCATTTTCTGAGTTCTCTTGTCTTATCCATATTTACATACTATGTAACTCTACCCTCACTAAAATTTAAATTCCCTCCATGATTTATATGTATTTATATGTCATTAATGTGTCTTGGTAGATATTCTTCCTCATATTTTACTCATTTTGTGATTATCTCGAGTGTGACACACTTTCTATTATTTTCTCCAGAATTTTTTTTGAAATATTGAAATATTGAGTTTGTAAAGTCATTTTTGGTTCCATTACTTATTTCCTCACATTTTCTACTCATCTGTTGAATTTTCTAAGTAAATAATTATGTTTGATATTACAGATATTATTATTCCCTTTTTACAAATGAGAATACTGAGGCTTAGAAGGGGGTAAATGTGGTATAGTAGACAGAATGCTGGTTGAATAGTCAGAAAATCTCCATTTCAATTCTGTTTGAGACAGGTTCTAGCTATCTGGCATGGGGTCAAGTGATAAACCAATTAGTCAATCAGCAAGCATTTTAAAGTTTCCATATGTGCAAGGCAGCTTGCTAAGTTCTAAGGATACAATGACAAAAGGTCAATCATATTTCCTTTTAAAGGGCTTATATTCTAAAAGGGGAGATAACATGTACATACATGGATAGTATATCCAAAATGGATGGAAGCAGTTTAGTGATTCAGTGGATAGACTGCTGGACCTGGAGTCAGAAAGACCTGAATTCAAATCTGGACTCAGATATTTACCACCTATGTAACCCTGGACAAGTCACTTAACATCAATTTGCCTTAATCCCCTAGAGAAGGAAATGTAAACCACTCCAGTATGTTTGTAAATAAAACCCCATACAGAGTCAAAAGAATCAGACACGTCTGAATGACTGAACAGCAACAACAATATCCGAGATACAATCAAATTACAAAGTTCCTGAGTTCCAGGCTAAGAAACCTTGATGTAGAGTGAATTTATGATGATAGGGAACCCGATTTCCTAAGAGAAACACTTTGACCCTTTTTTCTAGTTTTAATCAAGGAAGCTCTAGTTATTCTGAGTCTGTCAATACATTACATTTAAATATTTGACCTCCAAATTAAAATACATCTTATTTAATGCAAAAGAAGACACTCCGAAACATATAGAGAGTTTATTAATCTTTCCTAAGATAAAGTCCAGCATACAAGTTTTTTTTCTGAGCATTGTACTTGGACTCCATATACAGAATCAATCAGAATATAAATTGTAAGGGTCCCCAATAGGCCTCTAGTCTAATCTAAACCAACAACAAAAAAATCTCTATTAAATCATACCTAACAAAGTGACCATTAAGCATTGCAGGAAATGGAAACATGCAGCCCATTCCACTTTTGAACAGCGCTAATTGTTAGTTGTTGTTGTTGTTGTTGTTGTTGTTGCTGTTTTTCTTATCATAAACTCTAATTCTTTGCAATTTGTACACATTGGTTTTTGTCCTGTTTTCTGTGACCAAGCAGAAAGTTTTTTTTCCACATGACATCTTTTAGAGTGCTTTAATACAGCTGCCATGTCCTTTATTTGTATCCATAAATTATTTATTTTTCTTTAAATAATTAGTTGATTAATGTATTTATTTACAATAATGTATTTATTTACAAACACTTTATAATTCAGCAAAATAAAGTTCTACATTGCTCACATCTAAAAATAGCTGCCTCGGGGTGGCTTGGTAGTGCAGTGAATAGAACACTGGCCCTGGAGTCAGGAGGACCTGAGTTCAAATCTGGCCTCAGACACTTAACACATAAACTAGCCATGTGACGTTGGGCAAGTCACTTAACCCCAATTGCCCTACCTCCCACCCTCCAAAAAGCAAAATAAATAAAAATAAAAATATCTGTCTCAGTCTGTGTTTTACATCTATCACCTCTCTGGCAAGAGTAGGTGGCGTGTTTCATTTTTTAGTCATCTAGACTCATGCCAGCCTGCCTTCTATTTTCGTGTCTCACCTCTACCTCTAACTACATAGGTGTCTTTGGATAAGTCATTTCAAGGTTCTGTGCTTCAATTTCCTTATTTGTAAAATAAACATTTAATTACATTAATTTCCAAAATGTCTCATAGATTTACATTGTTTTCATTCCATGATTCTATTTTAACATTGTCATAGTCACTTGTATAATTAATTTTTTGATATTTCATACAGTAGAAATTTATTTAATATGGAATATTCAAATAATAAGGAATTAATGAAAAAACATGGAGCTTTAAACTGCTATGAAAAGTTTTGCCCAGGTGTGATTTTACAAAGGGAAATAATAAAACCTAAGATTTAAAAGCTAGCTAGGAGAATATAATGAACTTTACATTCTAAGCTATAGATCTTTGTTTTTTCATTATAGGCAATAGGGAAACACTAAACATCTTTCAGTGGAGGAAAGAAGGTAACACATTCAAATTTTTGCTTTAGATATATCAGTTTTTCAGCTGTGTAGAGGATAGAGTGAAGGGTAAGAGAGCAGAGATAGAAGGAACCAGTAGGGAGCTATTGCAGTTGTCTAAGAGAGATCACAAATATTGGATGAGTAGAGATAAGGGAGTGGGTATGTGAGAGATGTGGAGGTGGGATCAAAAAGACTGGGCAATAGGGGTGGCTAGGTGGCACAGTGAGTAAGAGTGCCAGCCTTGGGGTCATGATGACCTGGGATTGGTCCCAGCCTCAGAAAATGAGCACCCACACATAAATAATGACTGGCCATGTAACCTTGAGCAAGTTACTGAATCCCAATTGCTTTTTAAAAAAGACTTGGCAATTAATGATTAGATGTTGAGATTAAAAGAACTGGAAGAGTCAAAGGCTTCTTTAAGGCTCTAGGGCTAGCCAAGAAGGACATTGTTGTCATTAACAGAAATGGGGAAGCTCAAATTGTTCGGGAGCACTTGTCCTTCAAATATTAAAATTATTTTTTAAAACAATTGGAGTTAAGTAACTTGCTCAAGGTTACATGGCTAGTTATTTATGGGTGGATGCTAATTTTCTGAGGGCAGAACAAATCCTGGGTCGTCCAGAATTCAGGGCCGGCTCTCTTACTCACTGGGCCACCTAACTGCCCCAACTACTAATATTGTTACTGAAATACTAATACTAATGATGATTATCATGATTATATGGGAGAAAAGTTAACATTTATAGATCACATTCATGTTTACAAATTATTTTGAATATATATGTATGTGTGTATATTTGAAAATGCATTTTATATTATCTGATACATATGCACGTCAACTTTGGTAATAAACCTTAACCTGTTTTACTTTTGGTAGTTACAAGCTTTGGGTATTTACCAAATTTATTCTACAGTATTTCAGTACATAAGGCTAGATAATCATCAAGCTTCTATTTATCATAGCAATTTTCATCAAAGAGTGCCTAAAAGGTTAAATGAAAAAGAAGCACATGGGCCTTTTGTATCACAAATAAAATAAGACTGATGATATTGCTTATATCTAGGATTAAAAAAGATTCTTATTACCGGAATTATATTTTTATAAAAATAATTTGCCATGAAAATATCCGTATTTTTATTTCCACAACATAAAAAGAATTAGTGATGTACTAGACTATATTTCACTACCTAGAAAACTTTTACTCCTATAAACAATGCAACAGTATAAAAGGATACTTGGGCACCAACATTACTAGACATCTTTTCTTCCCTGAAAAGAACTGATATTGATATCCACAGGAATGGTGGCATTGTAACATTAATGAACAAATAAACCTTAGTAAAGAGAATGTTTTAACTGTAAACTAAGGCAACTATATGTTTATGTAGTTTAAAGCTATATTATAACAATCTGTGATTTAAGAGGTCAAAGTGGCAGTATAATTCAAATTTCTTTATGTCTGTGTGTGTGTGTGCTTGTGTGTATGTTTGTGTGTGTGTGTGTGTGTGTGTGTGTGTGTGTGTGTGTGTCTGTAGAGAGGGAAAGAGACAGAGAGACAGAGAATAGATATAGACATAGAAAAGACCTCAAAGGTCATGAAATCCAAACCACTCATTTTTTTTTTCAAATTCTTTATTAACTTCTGGTTTACATCATTCATTTCTGTCAGATTTTGAATTACATTTTTTCCACATTTTCCCTTACCCACCACCCCAGAATAACAGTCATACAGGATATCCCCCAAACCAATCTGCTCTCTCTCATCTCTTCTCCCATACCCCTTCAACTTTTCCAGTATCCCCCAATGGGGTTTGAATCCCCAAACCCCATTGCCTGTCCATCTTATCTCCCAATTATATGCAAAATAGTATTAATCATAGTATTTATATATTTTAAAATATTTGATTTTAAAAGGAAGATAAGCAACTCAGTATATGCTGTACATGCGTAGCTATGCAAAACATCACAATAATAGATATATTGTAAAAGGCTGACTATATTACCCTCGCTCCCATCCTACCTTCAACCTGGTCCACTCCCCACTTTGATCCTGTCCCTTTTCAAAAGTGGGTTCTTCCAACTTCCCTCCCCCCCCAGGCCACCTTCCCCTCCACCACCTTCCCCCATTCCCCTCCCCCAAGCTCCTATAGGATGGGACACCCTATTTAATATGCATGTCATTTTCTCCCAGGTCCAAATTCAATAAGAATAAGGTTTTGCCTTTTCGGTTCCTGTTCCTCCCCTCCCCTGGAACCACCTTCCTCTGCCTGCTCTACACAGGACAATTCACCCCATTGTCTCTCCCCATTCCCCCTCACCACATTATTCTCTCAACTCTTAAGCTCACCTTTTAAGTACCATCCCTTCCTATTAAATTAGATCTGTGCCCTCTATCTATGTATACCTGAAAACATATATACACACAATCACATATGTATTCATATGCCCATATACCCTTCTTCAAATATTTTCATACTGAGAAATGTTTCATCAGTTACAGTTATTGTTTTCCCTGTAAGAATGTAAATAGTTCAACTTTGATAAGTTCATAGTGATTTCTTTTCCCTGTTTACCTTCTCAAGCATCTCTTGCTTCTTGTACCTGCATGTCAAATTTTCTATTCAACACTGTTTTTTTCCTCAAGAATGCTTGAAAGTCCTCTATTCCACTGAATGACCAAATTTTACCCTGAAACATGATATTCAGTTTTGCTGTGTAGGTGATTCTTGGTTTTAATCCCAGGTCATTTTACCTCTGGAATATCATATTCCATGCCCTTCTATCCCTCAGAGTAGGAGCTGCCAGATCCTGTGTTATCCTGATTGTGTTTCCACAATATTGACATTGTTTCTTCCTGGCTGGTTGTAATATTCTTTCCTTGATCTGGAAATTCTGAAACCTGGCAACAGTATTCCTAGGAATTTTCTTTTTGGGATCTTTTTCAGTAGGCTACCTGTGGATTCTTTCAACCTCTATTTTCCCCTCTGGTTCTAAAACATCAGGGAAATTTTCCTTGAGAATTTCTTGAAGCATGGTTTCTAGATTCTTTCTTTGATCATGGTTTTCAGGTAGTCCAATAATTTTTAGATTGTCTCTCCTGGATATATTTTCCAGGTCAGTGATTTTTCCCAGGAGATATTTCACATTGCCTTCTATTTTTTTTTATTCGTTTGGATCTGCTTAATAGCATCTTTATTTCTCATAAAGTCACTAGCTTCCATTTGCTCCAGTCTAATTCTGAAGGAATGATTCTCCTCAGTGAGCTTTTGAGATTATTTTTCCATCTGGCAAATTTGGCTTTTTAAGGCATTCTTCTCCTCATTGCCTTTTTGAGCCTCTTTTGCCATTTGAGTTAGTCTATTATTTAAGGAGTTATATTCCTCAGTCAGGCTGTTAATTCTCATTTAATACTTTTCTTTCATCTTTGTCATTTCTCTTCCCAATTTTCCCTCACTTCTCTTATCTACTCCTTAAGGTCCTCTATGACCTGTAGCCAGCTTGTATTTACATTTGAGGCTTTTGGTGTAGGAGTTCTGACCTCACAGTACTCCTCCTGTTCCATGCTTTGATCATCTTTGCTCCCAAAATAGGAGTCTAGTGTTGCATTTTTCTGTTTATTTTGTTTCCTGCCTAGGCATGTTGCCACTCATTTACTTGACTTTTGGGCTTGTTGCCACAGTAGGACTTTGCCACCAGTCAGGGGAACTTCTGTCCCAAACATTGGGGTTTTCTCAACTTTCGGAAGTATCAGTTAGGTGGCCTCTTTGAAGCCTCCACACACCCTGGAAAGCTGGTCACACACCCCAATACCTCCACCCCAGACCACAATCCAGATACAAGAAGGGTAAAGCCAGAGTGCCTACCCCCCAGACTGATGGCCAGATCCCCCTGCAGTTTGCAGGCCAAGACCTGAAGCTGCAACACAGCAATGTGGCACAGCCTGTGCCTGCTCCTCAGCTGCTTCTGGCTGCCAGGGGAAGAAGCTGATGCATTCTCCTAACCAGTCCCAAAGTCCATAGGGCACTGTCCTCTCACTTTGTCCTAGGCATCTGTCTGTTGATAATTCTGGGAACTACACAGCTGCTGGTGTTCTGGGGACCCTCCAGCGGGCTGCTGGTCTGACTGCCCTCAGGCTAAAACCACAACTCACACAGGCCTGGGCTTGACTCCCAGAGCTCAGTGCTGCCTGTTCCTTGCCAGGCTGCAGGACCGTCCTCAGTTGGAGGTTAGCTTCTCTGTGTCATTTTGTGGGTTCTGGGGCTCCAGAGATCGTTCACGGTCCCCCTTTTACATAATTTTGAAGTGGTGTGGGCTGGCACTCCGAGGAAGTACTGTTTCTACTCTACCATATTGACTCTGCCCCCTCAATCCATTCATTTTAATAAGGAAAAACTGAGGCTCAGACATTTAAGTAATATGCCAGGGGCCAGCCAGCTAGTAAACATCTGAGAGAATATTGCAACAAGGGACTTTCTAAGGTCAGTTCTCTATCTACTACATCATATTGTCTCATATCCACATATATGGATATGTTCAAAACCGTTTATATACAATGAATTGCTAATATCTGAACTGATAAAATTTTGACAGAAAAGAGTTTTAAATGAGAAAAAAATTAAGTGATTCAAATATTTCTATCTAGAGAATATAAAAGTCCATGAGATGGTCACCACTGAGTTTATTTGAGTGAATGAATACCTATAGAAAGGCCAAAGTAGAAGATTGACTTTCCAATTAGGTAAATAGGGCATGTATTTGAAGGGCCATTGTGACACCCTGCTGGCAGCTCTCCATGGTAATTATCTCCAGAGCTAAAGCACAAGGAAGGATTTTGCTTCATTCTTCAGTTCAGCTCACTGTTCTCCTGATGTCTATGGTCATGATTACTGTTAAAACAATTACTAATTAAAATCCACAGAACCAAGATTATAGGAAACTTAGTGGGTCAACTTGTCCATGACTACCTCCATAAATTCATGCTTCTATCCCAAACAGGTGGCTGTCAAACCTATTAAAAACTTGCCCCCCTCCATTTTCCCCAATTATCATTTTTGAGTTTCTGAAATACCTAGGTGATGTCGACCAACACTGATATGTGAGCATCCCAAGTTCACAAAGTCATAAAAACCTGGTCCAATTGTCTCCCCACTACTCCCACCTCCCCTATTCTAGGACCTATGCAACAGGTAAAGTACAGTTTCCTGGCTTTCCTGGTTTCTTTCAAGTCCTACCTAAAATCTTACCTTATAGAGTCTTTGGCTTTTCTTGTTGTCCCTAGTGCTTAACACAGTGCCTGAAACACAGCCAGCTCTTAATAAATTCTCATTCACTGACTGATAAATGACGTAGAAATTAGGGATGTTTTGGGATGTATTTTTTGAAAATACAATGCTGTGAAGTTTTCTGAATTACAGAAGGAAAGACAGGGTGGATTTTT
Organism: Gymnobelideus leadbeateri; assembly: GCA_011680675.1. NCBI lineage: Eukaryota > Metazoa > Chordata > Mammalia > Diprotodontia > Petauridae > Gymnobelideus > Gymnobelideus leadbeateri. Next base: position 99,590 of record WOXC01006119.1, on the reverse strand, counting down.
AAAGCTTCAGTGTTATGTGATAAAATATTATTTAACTTCTTTACAGGATAAATGAATAATTAGGTCAGGCCCTTAAATGACAGCTTGATTTGGGAATTGAAGATCATCATTAAAAACTCATCGTTGCTTATAAATCAGCTTAGGACCCTGGCAGTTATTCAAGGAGGCAGGAGTACTTCAAGAATATGGGGTGCATATGAAAATTTGATTTTAATATAGTATCTGGTTCTTTGACTCATAAATAATCAGCCTTCCTACTCTATTCTTCTCCCAATAGAGTAGGAAGGAAAGGAATCATTTTTATTATAAAATGAAAATTATTCCTTCATCTAAAGCATTGTCAGAGAAAATGAGATAACATTTAAGTGTGATTGATATATGCCTCAATTCTTACCCATAAGCTTGTGAATGTTATTTCCCTTAGGGATGTTAGCATCTTCTGAGATGAAACACCCAGAGAAAGTGATAGCTTATTTTTGGCAGATGTTCAGAAGGAAACTTGTAAGATGACAGCAGGGGTCACTTGTAGGAATGGAAAAATCAAAGGCGGTATGTAGCTTACAGAGATGTGAAGGTCATCATCATGCAAGATAAATGAATGTCAAGTTCACAGGAAAACATATTCAACTTCACACTCCTGTCCTTTGCCTCTTCATTGACAATTGATTCTATACCTTCATGCTTCCCCAGAAAAAGTCTCTAATGGCTAATAATCAGATTAGTATTTCCTTAGGAAACCAGGAGAAATGTATTTGACATTTTCAACACATATCACACACACACACACACACACACACACACACACACATACACATACACAGAGTCATTGTGGGTTAGGACTACACAGATTTTTCTCATCATTGGTACACTTTCATTTGGTGCTTTGAACCAAGGATAGAGCTGCTTCCTCTAGAAACAAGAATTGCAATTTCCCCTATACTATTCTTCGGCAAAAACAAAAAACAAAAAACAGGACAAATACTTATATCAGTTTGACAATCCACAAGAGAAAAAATATTTTAAAATTATAATTGGAGCACTACTTTAGACAGATAAATTTTGATACCCCTTGATGACTGAGATATATATTCTAATATTTAATATAAAGAAATGCATAAGTATTATTTGCTATAGTCTACAGGTACAGTCTAGCAGCTCATCAGTGTTTCAACATATAAATAATAAGTATGTGTGTATATATTTATGTATGTATGAGAGGCACAGTGTGGCAAAGTGCATAAAGAGATGGCCTAAAAGCCTGGAAAACCTGGTTTTGAGTACTTTCTCTTCTATATACACTAGATCTATAACCCTATAGGAGTCACTTAGTCTTCAGCTCTCTGAGAATGCCAATTATGGAGAAGGTGATGATATAAGCTTGTAGAATAATTACAAGGTAACTACTCTCTGGTAGTTACCAATACCAATGAATTCACAAGTCCTATCCTATTCCATAAGGGGTGTATGTGTGTGTGTGTGTGTGTGTGTGTGTGTGTGTGTGTGTGTGCGCGCGCGCGCGCGCGAACACTCCATAGTAGACACTGAGGGATCACACTGTCAAAGATTGAGTGCTGAAAGGGACATTAGAAGTCATCTGGTCATATCTGTGATGACCAACTATGACAGACAGGACTCTTTTCCACAATGCAGTGATATAAGTCAATCCTGAAAGACTCAAGAAAGAGGGAAATGCGCCATCCAGAGATATAACTAGAAAGAACTGAGCCTGAATCCTGATGGAAGCAAACTAAATGATCTTTTTCTTTTCATTGTTTGGTTTTATTTCTTCTTTACCATCTTTCATCCCACCTAGTACAATACGCCTTTGTAATTGGAATAATGTCTAATACGAATGTATTTGCAGACTCTATACTGGACTATATGCTGTCGTGGGGGGAGGGGAGAGGGAAGTAAAGGAAATTTGAAAATCAAGGAACTATCGAATTGAATCTTGTTAACTGAAACTAAACTAATAAATTATATATAAAAAAAGAAGTCATCTAGTCTAGCAACTTCATTTTACAGATGAAGAAACTGAGGTCCAGAGAAATTAGGCCAAGGTCACAGAACAAGGCAGACAGAGTCTTTAAATCCTTGTCATCTGACTCCAAATCCTTTATGAGAGAAATATAAAAATATATGGTCTTTCCATCAAGGATCCTCCAAATTAATAAGAGAGACAATTGTGCCCACAGATAGATTTGGAATGAAAGCATCTCTGTTGGAATCTCAGCTCTGTTCCTTATTACCTGTGTACCATTGAGCAAATCACTGATCCTCTCTGAGTCATAACTCCTCATCTATAAAATGATGTTTTGGACTCAGTGATTTCTGAGGTCCCTTGAACTATGGACAAAATGGTGACCTTCATGCTTCAATAAGTTTGTGGCTTCATTGACATAGGTAACATCTTCTCTAGGATGGATCATAGGACATCCCTATCTCCTTATTCTTTCCTAAGTTTGCCCATATCCTCTAAAAATATTTCCTGGGGGGTTGTTTCATTCAATATGCCAGAAACTTTCCTCTAGATCTGTTGACATTACATGAATGTCAAAGGGGCTGTCCATCAGTTATTCCTCAGTCTCAATAAAGGATCTTCCTATTTTCTTTCCTACTCACAAATGCCTCTAATGGTATCCTTTTAAGTCTCTTCTGCACACTGGACCCTCAGTGACAACTTATTGATTGACCAGTGTTAATGAAACAACTCCTTTGCTGAGGTAGACAGAATTATGATTGCATAAAATCAGCAATTACAGTCTTTTCTGGAAGAGATTGTGGCTGACCTACATGAGTGGGTTTCTAGGGATCAGTGACAGTCCTCATATGGAGAGGTATATGCAAAATAGTGTTGGAAATCCTCTATTTTTTCTGATAAATTACTTGATGTACTCATCAATTAACATCAGTACTACTTGTGGAAAGTCTTTTGTGAGCATTAATTCAGTAAGGCTATGTAGTCTTCTGTTAATTAACATGTAGAGAATGGCATAACATAAAAACATAACATAACGTAATACAACAAAACAAAACAATGCAACACAATACAATATAATATAACCACAAAAGCACATTAGAGGGAGAGTAGATAGATAAATAGCCTGGGGTAAGAAGGACCTGAATTCAATTTATTTCTCTGATATTAACTTACTGGCTGCTTGATCCTAGGAAAGTCATTTAAATTTATGGTGACTCACATAACTCTTTATAACTATAAGTTGCTGCTGTGTTTTCATAGAGAGTATCTTTGTACTGAAAACATTAGATAATTGAGACAATATATTGTTTTTCTTTTATGTTGTGTTATATCATACTATGTTATTCTGGCATGGCATGGTGTCACATGACATTGGTATGTCAAACCATGTTATGCCACATTATGCCATGCACTACAGTTTGTTCTGTTGTGTCATTGTATCATATCATTATATTGATTTTGTCCACATATATATGAATATAATATCAGTCTAAATTTTTAAGCAAAATAAAATGGGGAATAATAGCATTTGGACACTGAAAAGGACCTAGTATAGCTCCCTCCCTTTGCAAAGAATTTGGGGCCCAGAGATGATAGGTTATTAATTAGCTCAAGGAGACACAAGACAGAATAAAAGTAGGGACTAGAGTTCAGCCTTCATGATTTTCAAGTCTTGTACCCTTTTCACTGAGATAGGCTGCCTCAAGTACACTTAATAACTGAAATAGTGATGAGAGAAAACAAAACAAAACCTATCAGCTTATTGTATATAAATGAAAAAATCAAGAATCTACTTTTATTAGGCATTGATAGATCTTTGTAGAAATGTGTGTTAGTTTCTTGGTTTAGGCAATTTTCTGGGAGTTTGGGGTAGCAGACGCACAGTCACTGGCTAGTGGAAAGCTGACAGGGATGTGTCCTCTGGAATGCTACTTACAGGGACAGGGAATCTTTCTGTTATGGAAAATATTACATTGAGTAACATCAGGCTAGCCTGTACTTTAGGATATCAACCCTGCAATGTAGCCCCATCTGTGCCCACGAAGAAGAATCACCACCAGGGACCTGATGAGGTTGAACCCTCAGAAGTGTTAAAGATAGGACCACTCCTAAGTGGGGTTAGAATCAGGCTACAATGTAATTGGGAAATATTTTTAAATAAAAAATATAACATGCAGATAATATTAATGTCATTTTAAGTCAATATGGCATCTTTATGGATGGTTTGGTGGCCATTACTTCCATTTGAATTTGACACCATTATCCTAAATAATAACTACTCTTACCTTCTATAAAACACTTTGGGAAGAAAAAAAAATACCCTTTTTAAAAACCACAGAATCACCAACACTATCATCTAAACCCGAACAAAGAAAATGGAAAGACTTCAGTTTATAGTAATAGAAGCACCTTATCTAGACCAAAGGATATGATGATCATATCATCTTCTGCCTTGGTTATACATTTGAAATAATTTGTTTCCTTCTTGGTGCCACATTTTAGGTAAGACAATGAAAAACTTTAATGTGCTCAAAGAAGCATAACAAGGCTGGTGAGAGGTTTGGACACCATGCCACCAATCTTTTAATGACATGTTCTTTTAGAGTCAAGACAATAGGTAGTTAAGATAGATTGACATCTAGCTAACAAAAACAAAAAAAAAAAAACTAGGAAGTACAAGAGGCATTAAATATATTAATTTTACAAATTATTGTTTGTAAAATTTAGAATAAAAGATAATTCTTAGTATTTCTCCCTCCTTTCTGTTAGTCTGCTACTGTCACTGCTGATGTGAAAGGAGGCTAAGAAAATGTTACAGAGAGAGATAAAAGGGATGTAATTAGGTTGTACCTAAGACATAGCATATGCAATAAATCCAATAAACATTTTAAGCAACTACTATGTGACAGGCACTGTACTAAGAGCATATGATATATCATCCAGGGAAAGTATGACGGAAAAGCAAGTAGGCTGGTAATTTACTAAGCAAAATACAAAAAGATTGACAGATTCAGTACTGCACTGGTACTAATAGAATGCTAAAAGACCATAGATATTTTTAATCTTCTGCATGCATGTGAGCTCACATGGAAATGTGTACATTGTTGTGTGTGAGAGATGGTGATGATGATGATGACGATTTTCTTTAACAGTCTGGAGAAGCCTATAATATCTTTCTTAGAATGATGTTCTAAATGCACAAAATAGTCCTAGAAAGGAAACCAAGTATATTGAAATAGTTATATGTATATATGCACATATATGTATATAAATGCATATCCATATATGCATATACGAATGGACATACCAATGAGTTCACAAATCTCATTTTAAGAACCTTTACTGTAGAAGAAAACCTTCAGGAATTGAATGGATACTCTGGGGATTATGGAGGATATATGAGAGGCCAGAGTTTAAAAGCCTGAAGAGATTTTGACGAACATTCTAGTCAAACTTATACTTGAAAAATGACAACCACCTTCACATTATAACACACGCAACAAATAGCAATCTTCTGAAAGATCACTGAGAGGAAGACACTTAAATCTCAAGGCAGTTAATCCTGCTTTGGGATGGCACTCATTGTTGGGAAATTGATCTTGATATCAAACAAATTTGCAACTCCAACCAATGGACAAGAACTATACAAAATGTGCCCTACATCTTCACTAGTTCTGGATTCAATGAAATATTGACATTTTGACTTGCACATAATTTTAATGCAAACCCTGGAGTTTGGAAATACAGAGGCAAAATTTCATTTTTTCCAGAATGAATTGGGCAATGATGGAATGTTATATTTTAGGTATCCCTTTGAGGATATACAGGAACTAATGTGACAGTCACCTTACCCAAATAAATTATTCTTTAAACAGGTATGATGTGCTTGCATTTCTTATCAATGAAAGACAGAATTTTCTGACCTTATATATACAAATGACTGGTCCTAGCTCTGCTTGTACCTCTTTTTTCTTTGTTCCCTTCTCCTTTTCATGAGACTCCTCTTTGACATCCCTAATTTTTGCTTGGGCCACTGTGTTCTGAATCCTTCTTTTCTGCAGTTTTTAGGCAAGAGTCCAATATGTAATTTCTTCATTGATTTTCCTCGACTGTCCCCCTGACAACCACATCTTTCTGTTCCATGACTATGCCACAGACTTGTGGCTGAATTGAGCATCTAATTCAAGTAATCCATTATTATGTATTTGCCTGTCAGTGATGCTTCCTAGAAAGAAAATTAATAGCCATCTGTCCTATGACCATTAATACTAGTGCATTAGTACAGGACCCAGAAAACACAATGATAATTATACATAAGGGTTTATTCAGTCATTATTTTTCATTAATGTCATCATTAGAATAGGAAGAAAAAGCTCTTGAAACCACAATTAGGAGACATGGAGCTCAATACCCCTACTGCCACAAATTAGTTGTGTGACCTTGAGGTCTCTGGACTTCAGATTCCTCACCTGTAAAATGAGGAAACTGACCTAGATGATTTCTGAGGTCTATCCTTTCCCTAATTGTCTGTGATCAATGTATGAAACCTTAAAACTTCAAAATAATTTGCATTTGTACCATATATGTTCTCTGTCAAAGTCATGCCTAGTCAGCCCCATACTCTTCAATATTTGTCATTACTAATAGTTTTATCAGTATTGGTATTTCTTTGAAGATCAAAACCTCTTAATGATTTACTGGGTCTTAGCTGAAAAAATCAGTGACCTGTGACTGTTGTGGTTAAGAACTCCAAACTGAAGCAAGACAGTACCTTAAACAACCTGCTTAGTGTAATCAATCAGTGAGTTAGTCATAAAGTACTTACTGAGCACCTATTGTGAACCAAGTTCTGTGGTAAATCAACAGGGATACAAATAATGGCAAAAGTAGGTTCCTAGACCTCCAGGAGAGTATATTATAATGGGAGAGACAGCATCCAAAAAATCGCATATACAAGATACATACCGTGTAAATAAAAGTAAATCCCAGAAGAAAGATACAAGTAGTGCAGGGGACTGAAAAAGTTCTCCCATGGAAGGTAGGATTCAAAGTGAATTGTGAAGGAAACCAAAGAAGCCTAGAAGTGTGATTGAAGAGAACATTCCAGGAATGGCAAACAGATAGGGAAAAAGGCACAAACTTGAAAAGATGATGTATTGTGTGTAAGGTGCCACAAGTAAGACTTACAGCATTTTAGAAAAAATGATGGCTCTAGAGTCTGAGGACCCAAGTTCCAATCCGTAGTCTGGCACTCTGCTGGTCAAGTGACTAAACTTCCTGGGCCTCAGTTTCCTCACCTAATGTCAGGGTTGAACTCAGTGGCCTAAAAGGTCTTTTCCATGTTTTATCATTGGGACCTTGATATAGTCAAGAGATTTAGTCTATATATTTAATTCTATTTTTATAGTAGTCTTATTCCCTACAGACATTTCTAAAGAATCCCCAGTAAGTTAATGTCGTGAAAGGGCACAAGTCCTGCTGGGGTGGGATTAAGCACTGTTCATTGCCCATGAACAAGTCAAGGTTTACAATATATTTGATCACACTGGTTGAGCTTGTCCCCGTATTGGGTCACACTATTATACTATGTAAGGATGATTTAAAGATTGAAGTCACCAAGTTGATATTCTAGAAATCAAATATAAGTGAAAGTGGAAAAAGCACAGAAACTCAAACAGATAGCTCTGTGTGTGTGTGTGTGTGTGTGTGAGTGTGTGTGTGTGTGAAATGAGAGACAGAGAGAGAGAGAGAGAGAGAGAGAGAGAGAGAGAGAGAGAGAGAGCTGTATTATATGCACTGTGCAATGGAAGAGGGGAATGCAATTATTAAAAATAAAATTTCAATTCAGTGAAATAATATTATGTGAAATGCTATTCCTGCTATCATGAATAATAATAAAAATAACTAGTATTTTATAGAATATTCAAGTTTGCAAAGAACTTTACAAATAACATCCACTTTCTTCCTTAAAACACTGTGAGGTGGATGATGTTATTATCCACATTTCACACATGTGTAAACTGAGGATGAGTGAGGATAAGTGACTTAGCCCTCAGGGTCATACAGTTAAGTATAAATCAGAGACATTTCTTGAACTCAGATTCTCCTGAATCCCTATATGAAACTATGCACTGCATTACCTAACTTCCATAGGATCTTATAATAAAGAAGATAAGAGTTGGAGAGAAATAACTATCATTCAAAATAGAATGTTTCATATGAAGGCAAACAATTTGTTGAAAATTCATAAGTGGAAGAAAATATTTCTGGCTCCTATAATCAGGGAAATTTTGATGGAGGGCAGGTTGCTAAACTGTATGATGAAGATTTTAATATGAATTTTAAGATTTAGTGTAGGCTTTTTACAGATTAGGAGGCTTGCTATGCTTGGGACATATTTGGGGAAAAGCGGGTAGGATAGTTTGTACAGAGCACAGCAAGTATGAGTAGGTTGTGTGAGAGGAAGCTAAAATGAAAGATTGGAGCCAGATCTTGGAGGACCTTGAATCATCAGTTTAGAATGTATTGAGTAGACCCAGAGGAGGCCTTACTGTCTACTGGTAAATGTTTGAAGGGGACATTACTAAACAAGCATTTGTTAAGTGCTGACTACCTGTCTGGCATTGTGTTAAGTGCTAGGGATACAAAGAAATGGAAAATCCCTGCCATCAAGATTATATTCTAATAAGAGAGACATTTTGGCTACTGGTTACATTCAAGATATTTATATAGAGATGAGATGAAAGGAGAGTACTGGAGAGAGCCTCCTGCAGAAGGTGACCTAAAGTTCATAAAGATGAATTTATAGTTAAGGAAGCCAGGAAAGAAACTAAGAGGATAAGGTGAGGACAGAGGATATTTCAGGAATGATGAACAAAATGAAAGAGACAGGGAATAGTGTCATGTTCTAGATACAGTAAGTAAGCCATTCTAGCTGAAACTTAGAGCATATGGAGAAGAGTAAAATGTTGTTGTTCAGCATATTTAAAGTTGTGCCCAACTATTCATGACATATTTGAGGTTTTCTTCTCTTTTTCCAAATGCTTTATTAACTTCTGGTTTATATCATCCATTTCCATCAGATTTTGAGTTACAATTTTTCCCCATTTTCCCCCAACCCACCACCCCAGAATAACAGTCATACAGGATATCCCCCCAACCAATCTGCTCTCTCCCATTTCTTCTCCCATACCCCCTTCAACTTTTCCCATAGGGAGAGGTGAATCCCCAAACCCCATTGCCTGCATATCTTGTGTCCCAATTATATGCAAAAGAGTATCAATCATAGTATTTATATATTTTATAAGGAAGATAAGCAACTCAATATATGCTGTACATGTGTAGCTATGCGAAACATTACCATAGTAGATATATTGTAAAAGACTGACTATATTTCCCTCCCTCCCATCCCACCTTCCACCTGGTCCAATCCCCACCTTGATCCTGTCCCTTTTCTTTTTTTGTTGCCTTTCAGAGGGCATTTGGGGTTAAATAACTTGCCCAAGGTCACACTGCTAGGTTTTTTATTTGTGTGTACGTTAAATGTCTGAGGCCGGATCTGAACTCAGGTCTTTCTGACTCCAGGGCCGGTGCTCTGCTCTACTCACTGAGCCACCTAGCTGCCCCAATCCTGTCCCTTTTCAAAAGTGGGTGCTTCCAACTTCCCTCCCCTCCAACCCGCCCTCCCCTCCACCACCTTCCCCAAGCCCCTCCCCCCCAAGCTCCTGTAGGGTGGGACACCCTATTTAGTATGCATGTCATTTTCTCCCAGGTATAAATTCAATGAGAAAAATTTTGGCTTTTTGCCTTCCTGTTCCTCCCCTCCCCTGAAACCATTTTCCCTTGCCTCCTCTACACAAGACAGTTCACTCCATTGTCTCTCCCCATTCCCCCTCACCACATTACTCTGTCAACTCTTAACCTTACCTTTTAAATATCATCCCTTCCTATTAAATTAGACCTGTGCCATCTATCTATGTATACCTGAAAACATATATATATATATATATACACACACACACACACATTCACATATGTATTCATATGCCCATATACCCTTCTTCAACTATTTTCATACTGTGAAAAGTTTCATCAGTTACAGATATTATTTTCCATTTCAGAATATAAATAGGTCAACTTTGATAAGGTCATTGTGATTTCTTTTCCCTGTTTACCTTCACAAGCATCTTTTGCTTCTTGTATCTGAATGTCAATTTTCTATTCAACTCTGTTTTTTTTTTTTTTCCACAAGAATGCTTGAAAGTCCTCTATTCCACTGAATGACCAAATTTTACACTGAAACATGATACTCAGTTTTGCTGGGTAGGTGATTCTTGGTTTTAATCCCAGGTCCTTCGGCCTCTGGAATATCATATTCCATGCCCTTCCATCCCTCAGTGAAGAAGCTGCCACATCGTTTGTTATCCTGATTGTGTTTCCACAAGATTGAAATTTTTTCTTCCTGGCTGCTTGTAATATTCTCTCCTTGATCTGGGAATTCTGGAACCTGGTTACAATATTGCTAGGAGTTTTCTTTTTGGGATCTTTTTTCAGAAGGTGATTTGTGGATTCATTCAACCTCTATTTTGCCCTCTGGTTCTAAAATATCAGGGCAATTTTCCTTGAGAATTTCTTGAGCATGGTTTCTAGATTCTTTCTTCGATAATGGTTTTCAGGTAGTCCAATGATTTTTAGATTGTCTCTCCTGGATCTATTTTTCAGGTCAGTGGTTTTTCCCAGGAGATATTTCACATGGCCTTCTATTCTTTCATTTGTTTGGATCTGTTTAACAGCATCTTAATTTCTCATAAAGTCACTAGCTTTCATTTGCTCCAGTCTATTTCTGAAGGAATGATTCTCCTCAGTAAGCTTTTAAGATTCTTTTTCCATCTGGCAAATTTGGCTTTTTAAGGCATTCTTCTCTTCATTGCCTTTTTGAGCCTCTTTTGCCACTTTAGTTAGTCTATTTTTTAAGGTGTTGTTGACTCTCATTTCATACATTTCTTGCATCTTTCTCATTTCTCTTCCCAATTTTTCCCCCACTTATCTTATTTGCTTCTTAAGATCCTCTATGGCCTGTAGATAGCTCATATTTTCATTTGGGGCTTTTGGTGCAGGAATTCTGACCTCACAGTCCTCCTCCTGTTCCATGCTTTAATCCTCTTTGCCCCCCAAATAGGAGTCTAATGTTGCATTTTCTGTTTATTATGTTTTCTTTGCCTAGGCATGTTGCCACTGGGGCTTGTTGCCACAATGGGACTTTGCCACCACCCAGGGGAAGTTCCTTTCCAAACGGGGTTTTCTCAAGTTCTAGAGGTATCAGTTGGGTGGCCTCTGTGAAGCCTCCACACACCCTGGAAAGCTTGTCACACACCTCAAGACCTCTACCCCAGACTGCAGTCCAGATCCAACAAGGGTAAAGCAAGAGCGCCTACCCCCCAGACTGATGGCCAGATCCCCCTGCAGTTTGCAGGCCAAGACCTGAAGCTGCAACACAGCAATGTGGCACAGCCTGTGCCTGCTCCTCAGCTGCTTCTGGCCCCCAGGGGAAGAAGCTGATGCATTCTCCCAACCAGTCCCAAAGTCCATAGGGCACTATCCTCTCACTTTGTCCTAGACATCTGTCTTTTGATAATTCTGGATACTCCACAGCTGCTGGTGTTCTGGGGACCCTCCAGCGGGCTGATGGTCTGACTGCCCTCAGGATAAAATCATAACTCACACAGGCCTGGGTTTGACTCCCAGAGCTCTGTGTTGGCTGTTCCTTGCTGGGCTGCAGGATTCTCCTCAGCAGGAGGTTAGCTTCTCTGTGTCATTTTGTGGGTTCTGGAGCTCCAGAGATCATTCATAGTCTCCCTTTTACATAATTTTGAAGTGGTGTGGGCTGGCGCTTCGAGGAAGTGCTGTTTTTACTCTGCCATCTTGACTCCACCCCCCCTTGAGGTTTTCTTAATAAAGATACTAGAAGGCCTTGCCACTTTCTTCTCTAGTCCATTTTACAGATGAGGACCTCAGATGAGTAGGGTTAAGTATCTCTCCCATGGTCACACAGCTAGGAATTGACTAAGGCCAGATTTGAACTCAAGAAGACAAGTCTTCCTTACTCTAAGGTCAGCTCTTTATGCACTGTACCATGTAGCCACCCAGAGTAAAACTAAGAATATAAATATAAGAAGAGGTTAGTTTGTAATGGATGATTAGTCTGGTTTAGAAAAAGCTATTATGTGTTTCAGGTGTCATTAGTATAGGAAACAGAGGTGTTCACCACCACACCAGTGATAGTGATATTTAATGTGCATGTTCTTTCTATTCCCAAAGGGAATTTGTTTTGATTAATATGTATAATGTTGGTATTATAGCTGATATTTATCTATTCTGTTAAGGTTTAGAAAACACTTTACATATATTAACTAAATGCAGACTTGTGGCTTTATCCCTCTTATTTGTTACAGTTTTTACTTCCATTATTTAGACACAAATAGTAAGAGCCACCTACTCTCTTCTCCAGTTTTCACAAATATAACTAGCTAAAGTAAAATCTTTTCCTAACTTGCATCCTACTTTTTGTTTAAAGTAACTGAAGAAGAGCAAAGAAGGAAAAAAAATGTTTTTCACTTGAAACTCTAGCATGGTTCAACTTGATAACATTTAGAGAATGGATTTAGAACACTGAACTAGTTTCCCATCCCTATAAATTCAAAAGCAAAACTAATCTGAAAAGGAGGATTAGCCTTTAGGGGGGAAATGTGTGGGGAGTTAAATCCTATCTCTCTTGGTGCTCTTTCTGCCTTTTTAAGCGCAGCTGATGGATAAATGTCATGTAATCCCCTCCCTCCCTCCTCACCAGCAGCCAAATCCTATCTATCCTTCAGAACCTTGACCAAGTCTCACTTCCTCCATGATGCCTTCTCAGACTGTTGCAAAGTACTCTCTAAATGTCAGCTATTAATCTTCCCCATTCTCCAAAGACCTGTAAGTGCTCATTGTCTGTACTGCTCCCTTTGGCACTTAATCACATTCTCTCTCTTCCCTAGTTATTTAACACAGAATCAGAGAATCTTATAATTGCAAAGGACATTTGAAAACATCACATCAAGCCAACACATTTTATAGATGAGGAAACTGAGTCATATTAAGTGAGTTGCACAAGATCACATGGAGAGTATGTAACAGGAGAGCTAGGATTCAAACCAAGGCCTTCTGATTAAATCCAGTGTGTGTGTGTGTGTGTGTGTGTGTGTGTGTGTGTGTATGCATATATATGTGCACATGTATATGTGCATATATGTATTTATGTATGTATGTTTATATGAAAATCTAGAGACTTCCATAGCACCATTTATATCATTAGCACTTAGTAGAGGGTCTTGTGCAAAGTAGTTAATAAAACTGCATGACAACGTACTATACATACACAGAAACATATAGGAGGTGCATCAGAGAGTGTCAGTTTCATCTTCCTGAATTCAAATCTGGCTTCAGATACTTACTAGCTGTATGATCTTGGGCAAGTCATTTAACCTTGTTTCCCTCAGTTTCCTCATCAGTAAACTGAGCTGGAGAAGGAAATGGCAAGCGGTTCCAGTATGTTTGCTGAGAAACCCCAAATAAGGTCACAGAGAGTAAAAAACAACTAAACAACAACATCATCTTTTCCAGAATTCCTCGGGCTCTTATGAGTTACTTATTACCAAATCAGGAGAAATGCTGGAACCTAATAGAAATCTTCCTGTCTTGTGCCATACTATAGTTAAACTGTATCTATTGGTATCTATCACTGTAGAAAGAAGCAAGAACTTGGAGATAATGCCGTTGCTATCAAAGCAGCAAATTATGACTTTTATCAGCTTCTAGATGAGAAATGTGGAGAACTGGATTATATCAGTTTTCCAATATTTGAACCAAGTGCCCCTGATCTTGCTCCTTCCAAAAATGTATCCTTATCTGATCCCGCAGATGCAGACTCTAAGAGATTTAAAGAAAATAAGCCTCCAACTGAAGGAAGCAACTGAATGAGAACTTATTTTACAGAGGAGAAGGTAGAAACTTCTAAATGCAAATTGAAGTGCCCAAGGTCACACAGAACAGCAATCTGAACCCAGATTATATGCTTCAAATATGAAGATTTTTTCTACTACTAGCAGACAGTCCCATATTTCTGATAATACTCATTTGCTCCATATAATATATTGATGCTACATTGTCATACATTCACACTGGAGTGCATATGTGATTCTGTCAACTATATTACAATCTTTTAGAGGAAGTGGGAAATGCAGAATCAGAAGATCACAGATATAGAGCTAAAAGAAATCACAAATACTCTCTAGGCCAGGCCCCTCATTTTACAAAGAAGGAAACCGAGATGCAGAGAAGAGAAGTAACTTACCCATAGTCACATGGCTAGGAAGTATCATAATCAGGATTCAAATGTAGGTCTTCTTATCCTAAATTCAGGGACACATGTTTAATATTTCTTTCTGAATCCCACCACCCTCTCATGGGATTTTCCACGCAATAGATACAATGCTTTATCAATCTTAAAATACTATAAGAAATTCTTCTTTATCTCATCATCATCATCATTTGTAAATTAATGTTATTCTTTCTGCAACTGAGTTTATTATTAATGTAGAAATCTCTTTAAAATATAGACTATAACATACAAAGTGTCTTTCTCCATCCTATTTGGGACTGACAGCCCACAGATAATTCTATGTCCTTATTTATAATTTTTATTTTTCTGACATGTTAATATTTCAATGAACTAGTGAGTTTCTCATGTGCTCTAGTGGTGAGAAAGGTAGCCCAAATATTCCTGACTATCTTCTGTGACTATTATCCATATCTTCTCACATGGTAATAACAAGGAATCACCCAGTGGGCTGAAGACCTCCTTCAATATCTTGACATTTCTTTGTTAGCAGTGGAATATGTGCGTGAAATCTTATTCTGTACTTCTTTCAGTAAATGTGTCAACTTTAACATATAAAACTGAAGGGGCCAGAAAGGTGGCACAGTGACTGACCCCAGAGTCAGGAGGACCTGAGTTAAATCTGAGCTCAGACACTTGACACACTTACTATCTGTGTGACTTTGGGTAAGTCACTTAACCCCAATTGCCTTGCCTTCTCCCCTTCAAAAATTGAAAAAAATAAAAACTATACAACTGAAATGCTCAAAGAAGTCAAGAAGCATTACTGATTTTCATTATGTCTTCAATTTTAGATACATCTTTTCAGGGTAGCATGACTTTTGAATAAGATCTGTTTCATAGAAAGTTGCAGGGCCTATATGAAAGCATGTACTTGATAAGCTTTAAGCATGTGCATTATTTCTTGAATTTCAACATAATTGTCTGCCTTTGGCATCTTTTTTTCTTATATAACATTTTGATGTAAGATCTTCATAAAATTGAGTCTTCCCTAATGCCTCAGCTTTTTCCAGGAATAATCCAACAATACTAGATAATATTAATTTCTTCCTTTATGTATTCTTTCCCCCTTCTTAATGGAAATGAAGGGGGAGTTAAAGAGTAAAATCATGGTTGGGTATATGAGTTCTTGCTGTTTGTGAAAGGAGCTTTTGGAAAGGCATTCCTTTAGCAAGCAATATTCTTGGTAGAATGTGCCACATCTGTGTTAAACAGTAGACTGACATACAAAGTCCATTTTCCTTCATTCAATCACTAAACTAACACTTTGATGGCTGTAAAGCCAAGCCCAAGCAGCTTTCCAGAGGACTTCTGCTGGTAACAGCTTCAAGGTTCTGATTACATAGTACAGTGAACTCTCTATTTATTCAGTAATAAACTAAAACAAAACATTGACAGAAATCAAAGTACATTCACAATGTTACAGCATAGCAAGTGATCACTAAAGTGGCCACATCATTTTCACTGAAGTGGTCACAGTTTTAAGCAAAAGATATCATTCAGTAAGAACTTAATCATACTTAAGGAGGCCTCCTTAAGGGGCACAAACTACAATCATTCAGTAAGTCCTTATCTCAATCATCCCTAAGGAGTCTTGCCTCCTTAATATACACAAAGTACAAAGGTCAACATTCTCCACTCCTAGGTCACATTGTCTTAATCTCTCAGTCAAAAAGTCCCCTTTCTTCTTAATTGGTGATTAGTTTCCAATTATCCTTAATTCAATCATCCTGAAGAGGTACAGGATACAGAATACAAAGTCCTCCCATCCCTGGGCTACAGTGAATCATAATCTTCTTAGTTTGAGTTAAATACCCAAAGAGAGGTCTTTTCAACTTAACTAGAGGCTGGCTCTCAGATTCCATGGTTTCTCTTCCATGGTCCCAGCTCCTGCCCACATCTATCAAACTATCACGTGGATTTAAAGGCAGGCAGCTCTCAGCTCCTTGTCCAGCTCCTCATCTAGTTCCTTGTCTAGTTCCTGTTCCATATGGAAACTCAGTGTCCAGTACACCCCAAGTCCTCCACGGTTTCTGTGCTTGAAAAGACAAAGTGGTGCCCCAGCCACGTTTCCTCCCAGTTTTGCTCTTTTCTCAGTTCTACTCTCTCTAGTCTGGGCCTTTCTTTATGTATGGTCATTAGCTCCTCCTGTTCCACCCTGTCCTGTTACATCCGCAACAGGGGTTCACAGGCTCAAAGACTTGATGTAATGATGGGCAAGACTTAAAAGAAACTTGAAGTGAAACAAGGTGCTAAATAATTAAATAGTTGAAACAAGGTCTTTACTTCTTCACCTGCCATTACAATGGCTCAATGGTGAATATACATAAAGGAATGGGAACTCTAGCACCCCATTTTTTCATTTCTTTAGTTCCCATCTTGTTTTTTTTTGTTTAATAGATTAAATCTATTCCATCAAATATAGCATATAAATATTAACCTGAATGTTTACTGTTTCATTTATATGAAGCAGTTCTCCTCAACAAGACTGTTGGCTCTTTGAAGGTAGGGAAAATGATGTATGTCTATATATACCATAGTCCCAACTAGAAGCCCAATTAGGATTTTCTTTTGATTTTGTACAACTTATTTATTTCATAGTTCATAAATCAAAAGTTTAAGGAAATCCAAAACAAACATGTAAAGACAAAAAAATTACTAAAAGCTAACTTTCACTTATAAATAAAAGTATGGAATACCAACTCTATTGTGGAAATATATTTAAAGCATGAATTTTGATTAAGCATTTGCTTAAACCCATGGAGTCTAGTTTTTATTTAAGCAAATGTATATTTGAATAACTTGTGGTGGCCCAACTTTTTGAGAAAGGGATATTCAAAATATTCTAGTTACTTATAACCAAAGTACCAAGTAAATACCACTCCTTAACAATCTATGCTCACTTTGCATTTAACCTTAGGTTATTGTGGTTCCTAAAAAGACATGAATCTGGTGAGGTTTATTTTCTTCTGATAATTTTTTCTTCTTGTCTTCACATTTTGGTATTTATGTGGAGTTATATGCAGGCCTGGAGAGGTTCAATTTGAAACTTAAGGCCTTGAAACTTATGGAGAGATGGCATGGTAGGGAGTTAATCCTGGAAGGCACGAGTTCAAGTTCTACTTTTGACATATACTGTCTATGAGTGCTGTAGGCAGTCTCTAATACCAGGTTGCAGAGCAGGTTGCTCACTGGCAGCTCCCTATCCTAAGGAAATAATAAGATCACAGGTCCATTCCTCCTCACCCACCCCCTTTCCCCCATGGCCTAACTGGAAATAACATGTCAAAAAACCAAAATTGCTAGATTCAATAGTGAAATGACCCATGGAGCTGAAGAGTCAGAAGGTTCACATTTTGAGAATGATTCAGGTTGTTTCATCTCTTTTTGCATTATTCCCTTTAGAACAGCCCTTTAAGATCATCAGATGTGACTGCATGTGGAAGATGTGATATAAAATATAAAGTGCTATAGAAATTTCAGACTGTCATAGATGTTGCCTTGGGAGATAGTATGATCTCTCACTAGAGGCCTCCATTTTCCATCAGCAGTTCTACTTGATTTCTACCCCCATGCTTCCCTCAGGATAAGCTAACCACCTGAAATCTCATCACCTTGCAAATTGACATGGTTTTTTGATCCTCAACACTTTTTTCAACTCTCTCATTTATCTCTTCCCTAGTACTGGAGGGTTAGAGGGTAGACCAGTAAATTCCTTTCAAAGCCTTCCTTTATAGAGGGTTGTGAATTTTCAGAACTTTCCAGATAATTCTTCATTCTCCGTCAGCAAATCTGCTTGGTTTCAAAGCCACAAAACATTATGACTCCATGTTAAGTACACTGGTGTCACTCTTTCAAGCTTCCTTTTTTGTGTTGTCATCCCCCATTAGATAGTAAGGTCCTTTAGGGCAGGGGTTGTCTTTCTTTTTCTTATGTGTATACCCATCACATAGCACAATGCCTCAGTCATAGTAGGTAATTATTAAATATTTATTGAATTGAAAAATGGATGGCTATTTCTCAGTTATGTTCTAGACAGGATACTCTTGAAGGCATGTATTAGACTGCACAGCTGCAGAGAAACTTCTACTTCTGAAGTTCTCTGTGATTCTCTGAGTATGAAGGGGAAATAAAGTTGTTATGTTTGGACCTAAAGGGCAAAAATAGAAACAGCGGGTGAAAGTGGCAAAGATGCCAATTTAAATTCATTATTCTGCCTCAGAAAGAGGTGAGAAAAACTGTTTCCCCTTGTTGAAGGTCTTTACACAAAAACCGGAAGTCATTTGTCAGATTGTTATAGAAGGACATTCTTGTTGGATATGAATTGGAGTAGTTAGGTTGTAATTCTGAACTTATTCTTTCCTATGGACCTAGGCTAACTGGAGCTGTATTGGCCAGACTAAGTATAGGGTTGCATCCCCAGAGGCTAGGATTAACCAAGCTACACTATAAGGATGGGAAGACATCCTTGATTTGATGTTATTCTTCATGTATTCTATGGGAGCAAATTGAGAACTTCCTATGTGTTTAAAAATAACAGAAGGCTTATACCTCTCTAGAAATACCAAAGGAAAAAATAAAAGAGAAATTCAGAAAACAAAGCAAATATTGTCACAAGAGAGAAACAAAAATGCTATTTTGGAAATATTCTGAGATTCTATCTGAGGTACAATTAGTAAAAAATTGAACTTCAATGTTATTATTAAAATGTTGGGTGATTTTACCCACCATTTTACAAGTTAAATTTACTAATGGCAGTGGTCCCTGATCTAGTGATAAATGCTTCTGTGTTGGTGAGTTGGGAATGCTCAAGAAAGCTAGCACACCTGACCAGTACTATGCAATTATGATTGGTTTATAGATGGAAACAGTATGATATTGTTGACTTTGGGTATAAAGGCTCCTCTAACAAGAATGAGACCATTTATTACTATGAGCAGATCACTATCAAATCTTCATCTGCATTAGGATACAATGTTTTACATGAAACATTGGCTATCAAATAGATGCTGGAAATTAGAACTATTGAGAATCTTCCTTACTTTGGACTTGTCCAAGAACTGCATGGCTACTGAGGGGTCCTGGTCCCAACCCTCTTCGGATCCAAGGAGAGAAAAATAGAGTAAGTGTTGAGGCAAGCTGCTGTTGCACCTGATTTCAAATCCAATCTCAAAAATTTAATAGCTATGTGAGTCTGGGAAAACCATTTAGCCTTTCTTTGCCTCAGTTTCCTCTACTCTAAAATAGGAATAATAATACATCACCTACCTTACCAGGTTGATGTGAAGATCAGATGAGATGACATTTCTAAAAAGCACTTAGCACAATGCCTGGGACATAGTAGATGCTATATAAAAGCTCAGTCCCTTCCCCTTTCTTGATTCTATGATTCAGGAAACCAATTGGTCTTAAGCATTCAGTTCTCATTTCTGGACCTAGTTACCCAGTATATTCTATAAGTTGTTTAAAATTGCCCAAATTAGTCATAAAACTTCCTGGACTTCACGCCATTTCAAAAGCAATAGGTCAAATGACCTTCACCAAAAATCCCTCTCCAGGTGTTCAAACTGAAAAGGGAGAAGATTTCTCTGGGCATGCTTGTCAGAGAATAAAAATTTGTTTGCTTATAACAAATTAGAAACATGTAGTACAGAAATCATATGTACTGCCCTGTAAATCAGATTAACTAGAATTTCTCCATTCATATCATCAATTCCTTCAATAACAACTGTTCAAAGGCATTGGCCAATGATCTGGCTTGGAACTAGGGAACTGACTGTGAGTTGCTTTCACTTTGGAAGCAGGCCCAATGGAAATCATTGTTTAAACTCCATTTTTTTCAAGCACTTCTATTTGCCAGTAAAGTATTTGACTTTTCTAGCTTTTTCATAGAGATCAGGGAATGTCCATTTTTTTCTACTTTGTGTAATCTGTGAAAATAATAGCTGATATTATACAGAATTCAAAGGTCTACAAAGCACCTTATATAATATTTTCTCCATTCTACATTTGAGGAAATGAGATTCAGGTTAAGTTACCTGCCCATGTCACACAGTTTTTTAACATCTGAGGTGAAATTTAAGCCCAGAATTCCAAGCAATTCTAATTCTGGCTTTATGCTGATGCTTGTTCTATCTAAACTGGTTCTGAACTTATCACCTTTTTGAAGTGTAACTGAGGAAAGGATAAGGATCAAAAATTGTTTATATTCACTCCTATAAAAGAGCATTTCACAGTCTACAAGGATTCTATCCTCAAAACAATACTGAGAAATAGTTTCAACAAATATTACTGCAATATAGATTAAAAATAAACTCAAGCTAACAGATTAGGTAATTTCTTCATGGTCACATAGATAACAAGTATAGGAGAATGACCTTGAACTTTGGGTATGCAGAAGCCAGTAGGAGCTAGCTAATGAGAAACAATTGTTAAGCTTTCATTGTGAGTGGCAATTGTACTATAAATCAGGCTTTGTATTTTGTTATTGTTGATTGTCTAGATTTAATAAAGCATTAATGATGCATTTGAAACTTACAATTATGGTGTATGTACATTTTTTAACAAAGAAGTGGTTGCAAATATTGAGCACATATCCCTGACTTGAAACTAATTATAATCCTCTGAATAAAATGGAAAATGCCATTTCATAAATTAAATGAAGTGGTGCAGAATGAGGCAGATCCATGATAACCACTGGCTTGAAGACTGCACTAGCCAAAAGGAAAATTGCATAGAACAAGACATGAGAAATCTGATCAATGTAGTCACCAATCTTGAATTCAGAGGGCTGACAGTGACACAAACCTCCCTAATGTTGGCAGACTGGTGATGGACTAGAGTTTCAGAATGTGGCACATGTGATCAGAATTGACCAATGTGTTGGTTTCTTTTCCTTAACTGTAATTCTTTGTTACAAGGCAAAGACATTGAAAAGTGGCAGTGAGAAAAAACAAGCATATAATCATTTATTAGGGAAAGAATAAAAAAAAAAGAAAGCATTGTTAAAAGTGACTTGCATTAAGCCCATTGATGTATGTGAAAGTGTGTATATGTGTCCCGATTCTTAATTTCTTTAAATGAATTGAGTAAAGCTCAGCTAGCACGATGTGTAAGTAAAATGTCATCATTATAAAATTCCACGTTATTTCATACTAGAAGACCTCCTTGAAGATTCTGTAAGTCAGTAAGTATACATGTTTCAATCAGGATTTTAATTAACTATCTCTTGAGAACCTTAAACTCAACTTTTTCATTCAGCACACCCACGGAGTTCTACGAAAATATTTAACCTTGGGACGGCTAGGTGGCGCAGTGAGTAAGAGCGCCCAGCCTTGGAGTTGGGATGACCCGGGATCGAAATTGGCCTCAGAAAATGAGCACCCACACATAAAAAATGACTAGCCGTGTAACCTTGAGCAAGTTACTTAACCCCAATTGCTTTAAAAATATATTTAACCTGCACTGAATTCTGAGAAATTAATGTTCCCTCCTTTCTTGTTGAAAGTCTATTTGATTACTTAGCCTCCTTCCACTAAAGCACTAGTTTGCCACTGCCTCACAGTAGTGAAGTAATTCTGTATCTAGTCAGGGAAGCACCAGCCCTGGCACAAATCTTAGCAAATTCAAGTTACAAAGATGTATATAGCCTGTCAGACTATAGGGTCTGTGTTAGGACCAGGTCATTTACATTTACAGGGAGTCCCCAGCAATGATCCATATATATATATATATACATTTATATATATATATATATATATATATATATATATATATATATATATATATATATATATATATATATACATTTATCTCTAGAGTCAGGTGATCTATCCTATATTATCTATCTATCTGTCTATCTATCTATCTATCTATCTATCTATCTACCTACCTACCTACCTAAATATCACATATGTGTATGTGTATATATATATTCATATATGCACAAATGCATGTTTGTAGGTATTCATATCACATCTACATCATATAAAATATAATATATTTATTTAATGAATATAAATACATATTTGAATATATGTTGTAGTATACACACGTGTGTATAAATATATACATATGCACATTATGCATACATACATATATATGTGTATATGTGATATATGAAAGATGTGAGGTGTTTGTGCATATGTGTATCCATGGTGTCTCTTCAAGGGTTTTAATTTGCATTCCTGATGAGTTTTCAGAGCACCATAGTATTCTAAAGCTTATTGATGTTCAATGTTAATGTATGGCAAATTAGCTAATTCAGTTAGTTAAAAATGCTAATTACATCATCGAGTAGTTTTATCTTGTTTCATGGCCACAAATCACATACTAGACTCTAATCAATCCTTACTTATAAAGGTATGTTATTAGTTTGATGAATAGCTTTGTGAGATAATAAGTATGGTTCACTGAAAATTCATCTCCGCTATGGGAAAAATATTTTGGAATCATTTTTATTAATAAAAGGTCATATAGTAGTATCACTATCAACTAGTCCACTAGTATTTATTAAGCATTTTTGTGTCAGAAACTTTATGTCTTAAGTTCTGGGAATGTAAAGAAGGGCAAATCACAGCCCTTGCCTTCAAAGAACATATAACCTAACACAGAATTCACTTATGTAGGACTATATCTTTTTTTAAAACACATGCTTTATTAACTTCTGTTTTACATCATTCATTTCCACCAGACTTTGAGTTACAATTTTTTCCCCTTTTTGCCCCTACCCACCATCCCAGAATAGCAGTCCCACAAGATATCGCTTCCTCCAATCTGCTCTCTCCCATATCTTATCCCATTCCCCCTTCAACTTCTTCATTAGAGCAAGGTGAATCTCTGTGCCCCAATGCCTGCACATCTTATCTCCCAATTACATGCAAAAGAATATTAATAATAGTATTTATATATATTTGAAACATTTAATTTTAAGACCTCGAATTTCAGATCCACTCCCTTCCTCCTGTATCACCCATTCCCTCTGGGAAGATAAGTAATTCAGTATATGTTGTACATGTCTAGCTATGCAAAACATTACCATAGTAGATATATTGTACAAGGCTGTTTGTAATTCCTTACCACCCATCCCACCCCCGACCTGGTCCACTCCCTACTTGATCCTGTCCCTCTTCTATAGTGGGTACTTCCAACCTCCCCTCCCCCCAAGAATGCCCTCCCATCCATTATCCCTCCTCTCATCCCCCTCCCCCCTATTCTGCTGCGGGTTGAGATATCCCATTTAGTAAGTATGTCATTCTCTCCCTGAACCAAATTCAATGAGAATGTGGTTTTGTCTTTCTGCCTTCCTATTCTTTCCCTCCCCTGCAGCCACTTCCCCTTGCTTCTTCTACATGAGATAGTTTACCCTACCCTGTCTCTTCCCGTCTCCTCTTGCCACTTTCCTCTCTTACCTCATAATTTCACACCTTAAGTATCATCCCTTCCAACAAATTCAACCTATACCCTCTATCCATGTATAACTGTAAACATATATATATATATATACACATTCACATATGTATTCATATGTCCATATACCCTTCTTCCATTATTTTCATACTGAGAAAGGTTTCATCAGTCACAATTATTGTTTTTCCCTGTAAGAATGTAAATAGTTCAACTTTGATAAGTTCCTTTTGATTTCTTTTCCCTGATTACCTTCTCAGGCATCTCTTGCTTCTTGTGTTTAGATGTCAAATTTTCTATTCAACTCTGTTTTTTTCCTCAAGAATGCTTGAAAGTCCTCTATTCCACTGAATGACCATATTTTCCCCTGAAACAAAATACTCAGTTTTGCTGGGTAGGTGACCCTTGGGTTCATTCCCAGCTCTTTGCCCTCTGGAATATCATATTCCATGCCTTTCGATTCCTTGGTATGGAAGCTGCCAGGTCCTGTGCTATTCTGATTGTGTTTCCACAATATTGAAATTGTTTCTTCCTGGCTGCTTGTAGTATTTTCTCCTTGATCTGGGGATTCTCAAACCTAGCTATGATATTCCTGGGAGTTTTCTTTCCGGGATCTTTTTCAGGAGGTGGTCTGTGGATTCTTTCAACCTCTATTTTGCCCCCTGGATCTAAAATAGCAGGGCAATTTTCCTTGAGAATTTCTTGAAGGGTGATTTCTAGGGTTCTTTCTTTGACATGGCTTTCAGGTAGTTCAATAATTTTTAAATTATCTCTCCTGGACCTATTTTCCATGTCAGTGGTTTTTCCCATGAGATATTTCACATTGCCTTCCATTCTTTCATTTGTTTGGGTCTGCTTAACAGCATCTTGATTTCTCAAAAAGTCATTAGCTTCCATTTACTCCAGTTTAACTCTGAAGGAATGAATCTCCTCAGTGAACCTTTGAGATTCTTTTTCCATCTGGCAAATTCGACTTTTTAAGGCATTCTTCTCCTCATTGCCCTTTTGGGCCTTCTTTGTCATTTGAGTTGGTCTATTTTTAAGGTGTTGTTTTCCTCAGTCAGGCTGTTGACTCTCATTTCATACTTTTCCTGCATCCTTCTCATTTCTCTTCCCAATTTTCCTCCACTTCTCTTATTTGATTTTTAATGTCTTTCTTAAGGTCCTCTATGGCCTGTAACCTACTCATATTTTCCTTTGGGGCTTTTGGAGAAGGATTTCTGACCTCAAAGTCCTCTTCCTATTCCATGCTTCGGTCCTCTTTGCCCCCAAAATAGGAGTCTAATGTTTCATTTTTCAGTTTATTTTGTTTCCTTTGCCTTGGCATGTTGCCACTTAATTACTTGACTTTTGGGCATGTTGCCACAGTAGGACTCTGCCACAAGACAGGGGAGCTTCCCTCCTGAACGTGTGGGGTCTTCACAACTTCCCTTTCTGGCAAGCTGGATACCCACCCCACACCCTCCACCCCAGACCACAATCCAGATCCAAGGAGTTTAAAGCAAGAGAGATTACCCTCCAAGATTGATTGGTGGATTTCCCTACAGTTCACAGGTGAGGAGCTGGAGCTGCCACTGAAAACTACAAAATGGCGTGTCTCTTCAGTGGCTTCTAGCCCCTAGGGGAGAAAGCTGAGGTGTTCCCAAAATACTGGTCCCAAAGACCATAGGGCACTAACATCTCACTTTGTCCTAGGCATGTCTGTGTTGATAATTCTTGAATCGGCACAGCTGCTGGTGTTCTGGGATCCCTCTGGCCAGCTGCTGGCCCAGCTGCCCTGGGGCTAAAACCATGGCTCAAGTGGACCTGGGCTCGGCTCTCCTCTGGCTGTGCCCTGCGCTGCTGCCTCCCAGAGTGCTGCGCTGGTCCTTCCTGCAGGGCTGCTGGGCTGTCCTCAGAGGGAGGTTAGCTTCTCTGTGAGTGCTGGGGCTCTAGAAGTTGTTCAGAGTCCCCTTTTACATAGTTTGGAGGCAATCTGGGGCGATAGTGCCTTGGACGTGCAGTTTCTACTCCACCTTCTTGGTTCTGCCCTGTAGGACTATATCTTATTATCATCACACAATTCAATCAGGATAATTTCAGTAAGAAAAGGTTATGTTAATTAATTAAGCAGATACTACTTACTATATGATATTAAAATACACTTTGACTCTATGTATCCATCTATTAACATGTGTTCACTCTGAAGATTTGGCCCATCCACAACTTATCAAGGCTCATCAAGGTACTCTTTGGTAGCCTCACATAAAATTACTAGTGGTTCACACATCTAAATGTTGATTTAAGTTTGTATTTTCTATTGTAAATGCTGGCAGATGTTAGCCTTTTTTTCTCAACATATAATGCCCATAACATAGGGAGACAGTGTGACCTCATGGAAAGAGCATTGAATCAATGTCTGAAGAACTAGATTGCAGCATTTGCTTTACAATTGCATATTACTGTACAGCCTAGAGCAATATATTTAACCTCTGTGGGCCTCAATTTTCCCACATATTCAATCAAACAATTGTTAAAGTGATAACATTGTGTCAGTCAACTTCTAATAACCATACTTCCATCCCTTTTCTTTTGGGACACCTATAATTTTTATCCTTTTTAGAATATGGTATTCTCTGATTTGCCACTACATTTTATTTTGAGGTCAGGAAAATTACCTCAAAAAAATGAAATAAGGGATCAAGGTAGATGAGATAAACTTCATATATGATGGGATAGATTGCTAAGTGATCTGCAACACACTTTGGAATTTAGATTCCCAAATTTTATGGAATGGAGAGCTTCTAACAGATGCTGTAATAAACTAGTATAGATGAAGAAGGGACGTGGAAATGTAAACATTTATGTTATTTGTTATTTGCATATTTATAGAGCATACATAATCCAGTTTTCCTAGCACTCGACATAAATAAGTCCTACCTACATTTCAATACCAAGGCCAACCCCCCATCTTTTCTTTAAATTCTCCCTTGCTCACCTTAGCCTACATGAGCTCTCCTGCTAAACATCTGCAAAATTTGTTGTCTGTTTCAGTATTTTAGCTTTCAGTGCAGCTATTTTGCAATGTTAGGCAGCTTTGTTGCTTGTTTTCTTCTTTTGATGAAATGATCAATCCATTCATTCATTCATTCATTCAATCATATGATGATCTAGTTAGAACCAAAGGGGTTTTAGAGTTCATCTGATTTATCCTACTCATTTTACTGATGAGGAAAATGAGACCCCAGAAAAATTAGTTGATCCAAAATGATTATTCAATAAACACATTTTTTAATTACTAAGCATGTGTAGATACAAAGATAAGTAAGACTAAGTACAGAATACTTTTGTCCTCAAGAAAAGTATAATTTACACAAAAGATTTGTAACCTGAGGTGGCTAGGTTGCATAGTGAATAGAGCACTAGCCTTGGAGTCAGGAGGACCTGAGTTCAAATCCAGCCTCAGACACTTAACACTAGTTATGTGACCTTGGGTAAGTCACCTAACACCAATTGCCCTGTCCTCCAAAAGAAAATTGTATCCCTAACTATATTATAAATCCTTATAGGCTTTATGCCTTATCCTTCTTTGTATCGATTATATCTAGCATAGTTCTTTATACATAATAGATGCTCTAAACATATTTGTTGATGATGATGATGCCTTTGAAAAATGGATCAATTGTACTCCAGAGAGCATGGTACCATATTCCCATTGAGGCAGAGCCATGTAGAGGAAAGACTTGGCTTTTGAATCAGGAAACCTGAGTTTGTCTTCTGGGATGAATAAATACATAGGCATGATGCTTCACCTATTCATCCTTGGTTTCCTTATTTGTAAAATGGACATAATAATGTTTGTACTACCTCTCTCAAAAAACTGTGCTGAGGACAGTGATTTGTGAACTTTAAAGTGCTACATGTCTTTCTGTTTCAGAAAAGCAGATAGTTCACTTTTCCCATAGCTAGACTAAAGTTGAGTTCTTAGACCCATGTTCCCCAGACACAGTTGGGAATTCCTCTTCCTTAATGAATCTCACTTGAAGGAAAAGATGTCACCTTTCCTAGGACCATTGATAAAACTGGAAGGCAGCCTGATATGTGAATGAAACAAAAAAAAATCCTGGATTTCAAGCACAAGGTCTTGGATTCAAGTCCTCTCCCTACCACTCATCAGTATATGAACTTGGACCTACTGCTTAATCTTGCTGAGTCTCAATTTCTTCATCTGTAAAGTGCTGTGGTTAGACTAAACCTAAGGTCCTTCTAGCTCCAAATCTCTGATCCTATCATCAAAGTACTACTTCTCAATCACTTTCATCCTCTTTCTAAATGCTAGAGTTATCAATGATACTAGGACAGTACTCTGTTGTTCCTTGGCATTCCCTGACCCTTTGTCATTGATGGGTTTTTAGTTTAGTTTTGTTTTTGTTTGTTTGTTTTTTGCATAGGAAGACAGCCTATGAAATGGAAGGCATAGGCCTCCAAACACATTAAATGACATGCCCACTAAAGGTGGAGCTAATGGTGAAGTCAATTTGCCTTTACAAAGACTATTAAGCTTGAAAAATCTCAGCCTGGATTATAAAGAGAATCAGAGAAAAAAGAGGGCTGTCATTAAATGTAGTTAGACACACAGATCAGAAGTGACTAGCAAAAAAAAAATTCCTGACCAAAAACATTGGCATACTGGCAACAGTGATTTGAACACAGTCTTGTTTTGTTCAAGTAAATAGGATCACTCTTAATGAGACTTTCAATGCTCAGGCTAAAGCTGTGAAGTGACAATTTCAAAAGAAAATAGGAGAAAATGGAAGGAAAAGGGCTTAGACTGTGAAGCTAAACTAGGTCATAATTTCCTTCTGGGAAAACTTATTTATTTGTTATTTATTTTTTAAAAAAGCCAAAAAAAAGTGTAGAAATGAGGGAAACCATTTGTTTCTAGAAAAAGCAAAATTATATGTGTGTGTTTATCTGTGTGGCAGTGTCTGTGTCTGTATGTATGAATGTGTACACATATATACGTATGTATGCATATATGTACATATGCATATTTTTCCATCTGAAAATCTCAATGAAAATGGAAAGAAAATCAGCAATCTTCAAACATCTCTTGACTTTCCTAATTTTAGAGCAAAAAACTTCTTGAAATACTCAATTTCAGAAGATTCACAGAGGTCTTGTAAAACAAACTGATCACCAATTTTCCAAACCATGAGTAATAAATCATTATTGTTAGGATGAATTGTGACAATGCATTTTTTCTCTTCAATATCAAATCATGCTTTGGGTGATTAAGTACTTCTAGCTAATTCACATAATTTCAAGTCAACTACCAATAAGTGGATACCTAGTCACTGATATGGTGACCCCAGATTTGTGGTTCAGTAGCATTCTATTCTAGAAATCAGCAACCTATAGTTCATAGGTTAAGGAGTCCATACATAACAGGCTTAGGGGTACAATGGCAAAGCTGGTATAATCATTACATTCTAACACTTGCCTCTATTCACCCATTTTCTTGGGACAAGGAATTAAGCTTAGTTACACTAGAATAGCTATAGGATAGCATACTCATTCACTTCTGTCTCAAGTCCTGGGTCCATCTGTACTATACCCCATAGGCACATTCTTCTCCTAAACTGATATTATAAGTTGTCAAAAGATGTCAATTAATTTTGTAGCATCATGGACTAAGAACTTTGCGTGGAAAATCTGTTTATTGTATATTACACACTTCCCTGACTGGAAAATTTAGAGGTAATCTCTTTTAACCCCCTAATTATCCAGATGAGGAAGGCAAAGCCTGGGCTGGTCAATGACTTAATTCTCTAAGACCCAATCTGATTAATGACCTCTCATCATTGCTCTCTCTACCCAGCAACACTATGTTAATTTGAAATAGGGCCC
The DNA here is from genome assembly GCA_011680675.1 of Gymnobelideus leadbeateri. Taxonomy (NCBI): domain Eukaryota; kingdom Metazoa; phylum Chordata; class Mammalia; order Diprotodontia; family Petauridae; genus Gymnobelideus; species Gymnobelideus leadbeateri. The sequence continues at coordinate 69,882 of WOXC01006119.1, read as the reverse complement.
TGAGTATTTTGGGGCTTAAAACACAGATAGGGTGTGAAGTTTTCAGAATTGCCCTGTTATTCACTCAGTCTCTCTTCAAGATACCGCACTTCAAACCTCTATCCTTCATAAAAAGTCAGTGCTTTCCTACTCTAGACTCTGACATAAATATTATAGGCTATGGTTCTCAATATTTTATCACCTACATTAGTTCACACTGCTCTTATACCTATGTTATTCCCTATTATTCTTCATACCCACTTAATTGCTCTACAAAGCTCTTTCTTTTTTTTTGTTTTTCTTCTCAACACTTATTTCATAGAGTCCTACAGGTAAGTTTTTACCAGGAGACCTTTTATAGTCCAAGGTTAAAATTCCAATTCGATACCTTAAATAAGCCCAGGACATAATTGTCAGCAGTGATTAGCTGTAAGCATCACCAACTGTTCCTCTTGAGATTTCATCACTTTAACCTAAATCTAGGAGGTACAATATCACTCCTCAGATACTGTCTTTAGTGCATTTGCTATATGGGGTCAACAATGTTACAGTTGCTTTCTGCACACCTATATAGGGACACCCAGGGAAAACCATGGGCGTGGCATAAGAACTGCTGATAATCTTTATTGGAAATTGGGTACCTAAGTCCACACATAATAATCACAGAGTGGGCCACATTTATCAAGGCAGTCAATTACAATTCATATGCTCTATTGTGTGACAGCTAGGGAATGAATGATTGAGATTTGGAGAGTTTGCAGCTGCTTGGAGTTATATGCTTAAAGTTTTTTTTTTTTTTCACATTCTACTGTATTCTGGTTTTAAACATTCCTGGTTATTGACCTTTTTATAAGAGGCAGTAAGACACTTGAAAGGTGCTACAGTTGCCTTAGGCATCTTTTTATTGGTCTGAAGCAAGGTTCTGTACCATTCTGGAGGCTTGACAGAGAGTACACTCTGACATTGAATGATAATGGCAAGTCCCATAGATTCTGCCTTGAGACTAATATGTGACGTTCTGTAACTTTGCCTGATGCCACATTCCTAGAATATGAGATGACATGAAGACTAATTTCTAGTGGTATATGAACCTGTCGTCTCAGCTATGTTTCTTTGTGTAACCTGCTGATTGGCACCTCCCTGACATTTCTGAGAAGTGGCATGGTCACTCCCCTGCCTTCCCAGGTTAAAAATTGCTGTCACCAGCACTAGCATCCCTGTCATCACAGAAAAAAAAATGAAACAAACAAAAAAAAAACCCAAGGATAACCAACATAATGTCTCCTTTTCAAAACTGGTCAATCTATTGAATTCTAACAATATTTGAGAAGACTCACTAAAGAGAAATTTCCTCTAAATAGGTCAAAATTCAAGGAACTATTCCAGAGAGTTTTGCTATACTAGATTTTACTTCCTGGTCAAATACTTAGATCCATACACTAATGCTGTGCATGTTCCATGGCCAAGGCAGTGTTATAAATGGAAGTGTTTAACAAAATCCTTCCAGTACTTCCAGTAATAAACAACCTTGGATGGAATCCAACACAAACACTCCTTCTTGTGATTATTGTGCTCTAAGCAGCATGGCATAGCAAAGTTCTAGCATATTATCAAATATAAATAACCTACTTGAGAGAGCTTAAAAATGTATTACAAAGATTTTTTTTATAGTACTGAAATCTAAAGGCAGTATTGGATAGTGATTCGGGTGCTTGACTTAGATTCAAGAAGGCTTGAATTCCAATCTTAACTCTGTCATGTAATGTGTCACTGTGAGACTCTTTCCTAGGCCATTCCATAGGATTTATCTACTAAAACACTGATGGGTTCTGATCAGTCTTGTCACTCTGACAACTGGCATTTGTTAAATGCCTGCTATATTGTAACAGCAAGCACCCTAATATCCCCAGGTGGCTGCCAACACAGGTTCTTAGATCTGCTTTTCTAAAGCAAAGCAACTCAAAATGGGTTAACAATCTTTCTTTAATCAAACATATATCATTTACCTAGTTTAGGGGGAAAAGGTCAGCACCCTGAACTTCAGAGTATACAGAGGTTACAAGCAGAAGATACAAGACAGAGAAATATTTCAGCAGACAGGCTTCCACACTGCACAACCATTACATACATCCATACCTAATCACAGTTACCGGAGAGGGAAACATCAACATCTGGGTTTTCAAAGCCGGGGGACTCCCAATGGCTGCCCAGAGTCTCATCTGGTCAAATCACACAACACTTCTCAAATTGAGCCCCAAAACAAAGTCTCACATCAGGGATTATATAGCCTTCTCCTGGGTCAGAGAATGTAACAACCCTTTTGACCCACTACCCAATCACAAAGCATCGAGGTATGGGTGTTCCTGAAACACAAGCCTCCCACCACAAGCTCCAGGTGGACTTAACCTAGGGGCAGGGAAGATCTTAAAATTTTATATTCCTATAACATATGTGCCAGGCATCATGCCAAGTATGGGACATCGCGATGGAAGTTGCTTACACTGAGACAAAAATCAGTTATCTTGCACAGTGGTCAGGTCTAGTATTTGTGATAGTGGTAGTGGAGTGATAGGAGAATAATCTATAGGCATTTTTTGCCTAGCTAATCTTACCTTACCTTCAGCAGAACATTATCATTTCTAGCATGTTGTAGTCATTAACAATCTATGAGGTTACAAATCCTACACTCTTCAGTACCAGCAAATAAAACATGCTGATTTCTGGTATCTAGGTAGCAAATACATGTCTGTGGGAATTAGGGATTAATTATTGCTTTGCATAATTGGAAATTGATACAGTTTCAACTCTTACAAACCCAAGTCATGATGAGACAAAAGCACTTTAGATTATTGAGAAAAATGGAAATGTCTTTGGTGGAAGACAAATGAAAATTGTGCAAACAGCAAATGAAAAAGAGATCATATTTTTCATCTCTAAAATTGAGTTGCACTTAATGATGACTAAGCAGTAGGAACTACTTAAAAGAGCACTGGATTCAAAGGATATAGGTTCAAATCTCACCCCTGATACTTAGGATCAGTCAATAATCATTTTTATGTGCCTATGTGTCCAGTCTGGTGCTAAGAAGCAAAAGACAGTTTCCCTGTCTTTAGGGAGTGTGCTGTCTAATGAGGGACATAACATGCAAAGTATACAAAAGTAAGTAAACTACATGCAGGATAAATAGAGTTAAGGCACTAGTATTAAGTGGGGTCAGGAAAGGCTTCCTGAAAAAGATGGGATTTTAGTTGGGACCTAAAGGAAGTAAGGGAAGTCAATGGGAAGAGTTGATGATGGAGAATAATTCAGGCAATCAGAAAGGCCAGAGAAAATGACCAGAGCTGAGAGAGGGCGTGCCTTGGTCATGGAATAACCAGAAGATTGGTGTCAGTGGATCAAAGACTATATATCAGGGATCAAGGTGTAAGAAGTACAGAAAGGTAGGAAGAAGTTAGATTATAAAGGACACTGAATGACGGAGAATTTTGCATTTGTTCCTGGAGGTGATAGGGAGTATACTCTGGGCAGCCATTGAGAGTCGCCTGGCTTTGAAAACCCAGATGTTGATGTTTCCCTCTCCGGTAACTGTGATTAGGTATGGATGTATGTAATGGTTGTGCAGTGTGGAAGCCTGTCTGCTGAAATGTTTCTCTGTCTTGTATCTTCTGCTTGTAACCTCTGTATACTCTGAATTTGAATTTATTGTATACTCCCTATTGTATACTCTGATATTTGAATTTATTGAGAAGAAGAGTAACATGGTCAGACATGAGCTTCAGGAAAATCACTTTTGTGACTGAATGAAAGATGGATTGGAATGGGAAAAGACTTGAAGCGGGTTGACCCACCAGCAAATTATTGCATTAGTTCATATATAAAGTGATGAGGGCCTGAACTACAGTGGTGGCAATATCATAAAAGGGAAAGGGACATATTATTATCTATGTGGTATTGAATAATTCATTCCCCCCCAGGTCTTAAGTTCTTTATTTGCAAATGAAGGCCTTGGACTAGATAATTTCTATAATACTTTCTTGTTCTGAATCATGTAATATACTACATTGTATATGTAAAGCAGACAAAAATACAATGCTACTGCATCACAAATTTGGCCTCTCCAAAACTGATGTGCTAGACATAATGAAAAGGAATTAAACATTTAATTGACAATAATTATGCTTGTCTCCTCAGAATATAGAGTCCTTTCCCAGTCATCAAGGCCTGAAACTTCAGAGTTATCCTTAAATCTTCCCTATTCCTTTATCTCCATACCAAACAGTGAACAAGACCATCAATTCCTTTCTAAGACAACTGTCTCAGTCATCCCCTTCTCTTAATTTACAAGTTCACATCCCTGTTGCAAATCTGCTTTGTACTTCTCCCTTGCTCTTGCTTATAGGATATTAATAATGCTCATATTTAAGAGTGCTTTGGGTTTTACATCTATTATTTGAGCCTCACAATAACCTGGTGAGGGAGACAGGATAGGTATTATCCCCCTTTAGCAGATGAGGAAACAGAGATGAAGGGAGGCTAAGTTAAGTCAACAAGAATTTACTGAGTAACTAGGATGTGTCTGGAACTATTATACTAAGCAATAGGGATTCAATGATAGCAAAAAATGTGGTCCTTGCATTCAAGAAGTAAATGGTCTAATGGGGGAGAAAGCATGCAATAACCAAGTACCAAAAAGATATATGCAAGTTAAATTGAAGATGATCTCAGAGAGAAGGCACTAGCATTAAGAAGCATTAGGAGCAGGGGCTGCTAAGTGGCACAATGAGTAGAACGTCAGCCTTGACACTAAATGCACACATAAAAAAAAAAAACCTAGCCGTGTGACCTTGGGCAAGTTACTTAACCTCAATTGCCCTTCAAAAAAAAAGAAGCTTTAGGAAAGACTTTTTGAAGAAGGTAGGATTTTATTTTATTTATTTATTTATTTATTTATTCATTTATTTATTTATTCGTTTATTTATTTATTTATTTATTGCCTTTTTGGAGGGCAATTGGGGTTAAGTAACTTGCCCAAGGTTACAAGGCTAGGTTTTTGTTTGTATGTGCGTTAAGTGTCTGAGGTCAGATCCGAACTCAGGTCCTTCTGACTCCAGGGCCGACACTCTACTCACTGTGCCACCTAGCCACCCTGAAGGTAGGATTTTAGCTAAGACTCAAAGGAGGGCAGAAGAGATTCCCCATCTTCTGATTGGTCTCCTGAAATCTGACCATATGGGAGGCAGACCAGATCCATAAGAAATAGTAAGAAATGTTTGTGCATCTCTGTTCACAATTATGTTGGTAGCCACTTTGCTGTGCATTGTTAATATTATATTATACAAGTCTACATCATTCCTTTAGTACTTTTAAGTCAACTACTACTCAGAGACGAGGTCAGTTTTAGCTGTACCAGGGGACATACAATTTCTAAGAGAAAGGAGGTTGTGCCTAAACCTATGAGTCTGGGTGATAGTAAACTTTTCTTACCCACTTCTTCAGTGTTGATAAATGGATCTTCACTGCAGATTAGTGGAATTAGTGGCCCACATGGTGAGGAGGAGTTTAATTGTTCCCAGCTGCTCTGGGAATTCCACTAACTCCATGGTTCTCTGTCCAGACTTCCAACTGACTAAAAATTATAAATGTGTTATTTTTTGCTGTTATGTGTCTTGATTCAGTGTCTGTTTATTCTGTTCCATGTTTAAAGAGGCCTAAGGAATGACTAATCTTAAAATCAGTGGATCAACCACAGTAATGAGTTCTATAAACTCAAGATCATCTCCCACCCTGTCAAAGTGCCTACTCAAAAGATCCTTCTGGTCATTTTTAGAGTTCTTGATCAAAACTGGTCAACAGATCTTATTTTAGAGAGTAACTGACCTTAAAATTAGTAGATTTTCATTAATAGGAAGTGAGACTAGAAATGCCACTCTCCCCAGAAAAGAAATCAGGTTCCCTGTCCTAGAGGTAAAACTCAACTCAGACTCCTATTGAAGCTTAGAGAAAAAACATAGTGGAATGGCACATACTTCTTTGGAAGATAGTGTTTCTCCTCACACTGGAATTTTGAAGCAGTTTTTGATGACTAGTTGTCAGAATTGTTGAGAGTTCTTTGTCAGTTTCCCACTGGAATAAATGGCCTATAAGACTACAACACAGGTTTTGCCCTGTATATGTTCTCTATATTTTCATAGATAGAACTGCTTAAATTATTTATGTAACTAATTATGTCCATATGTATTCATGAGTATTAATATAGAATTAGAATTCTTTATTTACATAGATAGTTATTTACTTTACATGAAACTAGTTAAGTTTTATTACATGTTTTCTTACCTTAATATTGGATGTTTCTTCAGTTATGTTGGATTTTCACTGATTGCATAAATTCTGAAAATAATTTTTAAATTAATTCAACTTGGTTTAATCCTCTTGTCACCCTACAGAGTTTCATTGTTTTCTCCTTAAGCTACATTCAACAAAGCCTGTTCTTTAGTGGTCCTATTTTCTCTGTCCATTACCTATATTTAGAAGAAGAACCAATTAATTCATTGTTTTCAGGGAAAGGTATCAGTGACAATAATCTCTTCTAAATTTTCTATCAGTGTTGAAACAGATATTAAAGCTTCATTATTAATTAATTTTCTTTAACTTGAAAATGTCTACATACTCCTATGAATTAATGGAAACCCTTAATATACTCAGATGCATGCTTTGTTTTTTTTTGTTTGTTTGTTTGTTTGTTTTGTTTTGTTTTGTTTTCTGATTCAGGAAGTCCTTAATCTTATCAGCTTAATTTCTGGAAAAGGCACAATATATTGAAACAAATAAAGTTAATACTAATTATTCACCAGAAACAATAATGTTGTAGAGTTGTATTCCAGATGTCCATAATTAATAGAAATGTTTACAATGCAATTTGTAAACATTAAAAACTTTTTAAATTATATATAATATCCCCACATTTTGATTTAATAGTAAATATGGATTTTATGATCACTAATATAAAACTTTCTGTATCAGGAGTATTTCATAGGATGAATGAATACTTGTTCCACTGAATCATGCTGGAGAAGGGTAAGCAGTAAACATGATATTGTTCCACCCAGAGCATGGTACAAACTCCTATGATGAAAACTACTGGGAAAATTTCTAGGGATGGGAGATTTCTTCTGGCTCCCTCAATTTGTAAAGAAAAAAAAAGGCATATGCAAGGTTTCAAAATAAGTTAGATGCTGAAATGAAAAAGAGTAATTCAACCTTGGGTGAAATCTGCTTATAATATGCACAAGATTTTACCTTTGAACGAATTGTTGACATTCTATCAAAATGGTGTTTTATCTTTGGACTTATTTTCTAATTGTTCCTTGTTTCTAGTAACATTTGTAGGATTGAAATAAAATGTTTAAGTTTCTCTATTGTTCCACAGAGGTAAATTGCCATACCAGTTATTTCCTCAGTGTCACTTAGTTTATATTTAATATAATATAATTTATATTATATTTAATATAATATAATTTATATTATATTTAAATTTATAATATTATATATTATGATATATTATAAATTATATTATATATTATATTATATATTATAATACATAATATATTATAATATATTATATTACTATATTATAATTTAAATTATATTATATTAAAATTAATCATGGGAAGGAGAATTTGCTTTTTAAGCCATAGTACTATCACTTTACAGCATGTATATAAAAAAAAACACATTTCATCATAGTCATAGAATTGGTGTTAATGTATTATTTGGTGACTTTGAATACAAAGGTAAAAATAGTTGAGGAGCAGTAGGTTGTGATGGGGACAAATATTGGAAACAATTCTTGTCAAAGTACAAGGTAAAAGGTGAGTGTATATATAACACCCAGACACTTAACACTTACTAGCCATGTGACTTTGGGCAAATCACTTAACCCCAATTCCCTTGCCTTCTCCCCTCCAAAAAGCAAACACACACACACACACACACACACACACACACACACACACACACACACACGTGTATATATATATATATTTTTTTTTTCTTTTCTTTTCCATCAATACCCAACACCAGTTATTCAGAAAAGAGACAGAGATTTTCTGGTTTCCTTCCAAATAATTAGTGGATGTATATACATCACCTTAATGTGCACTGCTTCATGGCAACTTAGACTTGCTAACATTATTTTACAAAGCACCAGCCAGCAATCTGAGTAACAAAAAGTTACGTGCACTCTTTTTGAGTCTTACCTGGTATTATTCTTGAGTCTCATGTTTATTATTGAAGAGCAGATTGCTTTTACTGATGCAAAAACAAATAAGAAATTGTTATTACACTTTACATTTTCATGAATTCATCCTGTGTTCATTAGTGAAAATAGAATATATGTACACATGATAAACAACCTAGATAGATGCTGCCTCCGATAGATATAATTGATGAGATGAAAAGGAACATAGTACTAAAACAAAATTGTTCCTTAGGATCGGTGAAATAATTACTGTGAAAGGGAGGTTCTGGCTAATTTTACTCTATAGGAATGTTAATTGTAAAATGAATTTCTCCCCCAGAGGCAACTTCATTATGGGGATAGTGTTAGAGAAATTAAATATAGGTATATCTCATCAAAATCATGAGAGAATTCCTTGTGAATAATTAAGTAGCATTTAATCAGAGGCAAGCATGAAAAGAGCTGTCCATGGTGCTTAGAAGCTCAACTGTCTTCTATTTGTCCTGTCATGTCAAACTCCTAATGCATAGTATTTTCCCCATTTGAAAAAAAAAAAAACTGTAATGTATCAGAGTGTTAGAAGCAATATCTTAAGTTCCCCCACACACACACACACACTCCATATACTTTGGGCTATGTTTCCTAAAAAAAATTATGAACAGATTTCTTGAAAACTTATTTTCTGAGGAGAATAAGGGCTTAAACTGTTGACAAAGCAAACAAGAAGAGGCCCAAGGGGGTCTTGGGATGTGGTAATGTATCAATAAGAGAATTTGGGCAAGGGAACTTTGCTTAGCTAAATCATCTTGAAGTGTACTCGATCTCTATTCTTACTGAATATCCTTATCCTATGAATAAGAAAGTCTCTTCAATGGCATACAAGTGCCTCATTTTGTTCCAATACTTAATAAGATGTGACCAGTCTGCACCTACAGTCTTCCTTCTCTACATCTGTCTCCTCTTTCTCCACCTCAGCAGAAGGGAGTTTTTGAAAACTGGTTTAGTTTCCAAAAAGTGTACATTTTAAGAGGGAGGTGTGTGTGTGTGTGTGTGTGTGTGTGTGAGTGAGAGATTGTTTGTATGTGTGTGTGTGCATACGTGTGTATACACACTTCCGTGTGTATGGATTTTTTCCAGGTGTTTTTTTATCATTTTTAAGATGCAGTACCCTTTGTATCAGTCTGTTATGGTTCTCTACGGCTGTTTCAAATTTCTATCAGCTGTATTTGAGCATCTGAAACTACAAGAAAGAAACTTATTAAATGTGATTCTTCTTATTAAACAAAAAAAAAAAAAAAAGATGTGACCAGTCTGAATCATTCTCAGTTCAAAAGTCAAGAAGAGGTGGTTTATCAGGAATGCAGGAAGCCTTAACACTTTGTTATGAGGCCCCTTCTCTCTACTCACATAATCAATACCCCAGTAAATGTTCTTATCACTTCAGCCTTGACTGCTTCATAGCCTTCTATTTAGTCTCCCAGACTTGGATCTCTCATCCACTCATCCTTTATTCAATTGCCAAAGTGATTTTCCTAAAGCACAGGCCTGACAATGCCATCCTCTGCTCAATTAACTCCAGTGACTCCCTATTTCCTCCAAGATCTAATACAAAATAGTTTTTGATTTAAAGGCCTCACAATCTGGTCCCTTCATTCGTTTCCAGTCTACTTATAGTCTACTCCCTTTATGAACTTTGTGATCCAACAATAACTGCTTTCTTGCTGTCCTTTGCTATAACCCTTCTTCTCTTGAGGCTATGTCTTTTCAATGGCTTCTCTCTCCACCATACTAAGAATACTTTCTTTGTTCACCTCTATACCCTGGCTTCTCTGGCTTCTTTTAAGACAAGGTTCAAATCTCATCTCCTCTAGAAAGCTTTCACCATTCTTCTCTCCTTTTTCCCTACAATTAGTGTCTTTCCTTTGAGATTAACTTCCTTTTGTCATACATATTTATATATGTACATATACATATATAAATATGCACATATATATTTTATAAGTGTGCAAATTGTTGTGTGTTGTCTCTCCCATTAGAATAATTCCTTGAGAGCAATGATAGCATTGTTCCTTTCTATCTCCAATATTTAACCCATGACCTGGCACATATTAAGTCCTTAGTAAATGCTTATTGATATACTCACTGAGGCCCCATCATTTAGAAGACTTTATCTTCACTTTTTTCTCTTAAAAAATCAAATCCATTATTTTATTGAATTTTATTTATAATATATATATACACGCACATATATATGCATATATGTATATGCATGTGTGTGTATTGCTTTAGTCTGAAAATAACTCATGAATTGTCTTCATCAATAAAGTTACTGTTTCTTAGGAAATTAAATTTCATACTTTAGTCTTCTTTTCATTATAATCTCTTTTCCTCCGTGATCACTTTGAGGATTTTTTTTTAATATTTGGGCATGATAACTTTTTCCTACAATCTACTGTGGTTGAAATGTATTGTCAGTGAATTATAGGCCAAATATTAGATATGCTACATACTCTGAAAAATTTAGACATTAAAGGCCCTAATCTACTAAAATATTAATATCCTTCATTTGACCTTTGAGTACTTAGAACATTTGTGATACCTTCTTTGTGCATAGTAGGTACTTAATAAATGCTTATAGAACTGAATTGTCATATATATTAATTTATTTCAAGAAATTAAAATCATTTTTCTGAAAATTCATTTAAGGAATACATTTTACTAAAAATAAACCTGAGAATAACAGAATCCTCAGATCAGCTTGACATAGCTAGTAACTGATCAAAGTTTTCAAAGGGGGGACCTTTTTCACCCTTAATCACTTGAAAAATAAGCAGATCCTTTCCTCAGCACTACAGAGAGAGGTGACTTGGTGGCTTACACACACATGGGAAGAGATATAAACCGATTGTATATATACATTTGAATTGTATTTTGTTGAGTGAAGTAGGCATGGGCTATCTCCATTCTTGGAACTCTTGCTTGTTCTTTGGGCTCCTTATTACTTTGGTTATTCTGCATACAAAAGTCATAGAGGAGTAACTAGTCTTTTGCAAGCTGAGTAAAGAGCAAATGGCTACCTCTTGAAATTATAAAGCAGGGGTACTTAACATTTTTTGTGTCATGGACCACTTTGCCAGTTTAGTGAAATTTATGGCCTTTTCAGAATAATGTTTGCAAATATATAAAACACATAGAACAATATAGGAACCCAATTGTACTGAAATTGTCACCATCATCATCATCATTACTATTATTATTTGACATAACATAAACACATGTGCGTATTCAGGAATACCTCCCACCCCACCTCCCTTTTGAGAACTTCTACAGTTTAGATGGCTTGGATAAAGTGGGTTTCATATGCCAATATGCTGATTTATGCAACCTTTTCATGACATCTGGATTCTTTTTTGGAGGGGGATCTTAAATAACAAAGGCATCAGAACTCATTAAGAGTATTCATATACTTTTAAACAGATGTTTTGCATGGAATATAATGCCCCAGACATTAGAAAGATATGAGAACTTTATCATGACTGATGCACCAGTTCCTATCTATTTAATCCTCATGTTCTTGTTTGTGTTTTCATGCAGGCAACTATGGAGAAAGTGGGATGGAAGCATTCAAAGACATGTCTGCCAAGGAAGGAATATGCATTGCTCATTCCTACAAGATCTATAGTAATGCTGGGGAACAGAGTTTTGATAAGCTCCTGAAGAAGCTTATCAGCCACTTACCCAAGGCAAGAGTGGTAGCCTGCTTTTGTGAGGGAATGACAGTGAGAGGTTTGCTGATGGCTATGAGGCGTCAAGGGCTGGCTGGAGAATTTCTGCTTCTAGGGAGGTGAGTAGAAAAGAGAAACATTTTTTTTTCATCATTCTCCCTGACAGAAATATTTTGAGTGAGAAATATTCATATTTGATTTACCATATTTCTGCCTCCTGATAGGTCAGCCCAATTCTTTGGTAACAGAATCTTTTAATTGGAAATAAATATTCCATATCTTGAGTACACAGGAATGATGTGTGGATAGTGCTTGTCATTTTTATTTTACAACTGATTTTATCAGGATGACTAGGAATTGTCTCATGTATTAATCTTACAAGTGCGACTACCATATTTTTAAGTAAAAATAACACAAATTCCATGTTGAAGAGGACGTTGTTAAAGTAGTTCCTGTAGGAAGAGAACATTTCATCTGAGGAGGCAATCATTGCTCATGAACTTTTCTTCTAGAATTATCTTTGGGATCCGATTAGGAAATCATTCTTTTATAAGATCTAGCATCACTTCTACTACATATTATTCATTTAACAATTCATTTTATACTTCTATGCTGCAGTTTCATGATCTGTACCAATAGGGGGTACTGGATGATACGTAACAGCACTTTCAACTCTTAAGATATGATTCTTTTATTTTAGCACTTTAGGATTTACAAAGTTTTCATATGTTGGCTCATTTGATCCTCATGAAGGCACTGTGATGGAGGCAGCAAAGTATCTTATTCCAAATTTCAGATGAAGTATCTCAAAGAGGCAGGGATTTACCTATACTTATATAGCTAGAAAAGTGACAGAGATGAGACTTAAACTTAGATCTTCACAGTCCAAAGCCACTACTTTTTCCTTTACATGCAACATTTTGCATCTCAGGAAACTCTCTATTTCAAATCAAACTTTGGTCTTGCTTCCAGTAGGAAGAGCTCAGGATTTAGAACAAGAGGCAAATTCTGACTCTGTCACTGCCTATATGATACTGGACCAAGTTGTTTAAATTCTGTGGATTAACTTTCTTCATCTGTAAAAGAAGGAGTGGGGCTAAATGATCTCTATGGGCCCTTCAAGTTCAAAATCTATGTTCCAAAAGCCATAAGATCTAGCACGATAAGTGGATTTTTAATTACTTGGTTCTGTTTCTAAAACTGAAGTCCATCATTAAGAAGGATGACTGAGCATGCTTAATAATGTTGAAAAGACTTTCTCAGTATCCCTGAATGTGATTTCTCAAGAGGAGTCCAATCTATGTTGTTATTAATGGCAGTATTGCTATATAAATATACAACTTTCCATAGGGATACTTCTAGGGATAATAAACACTTGGATAGAAGTATGGAGTGGGGAAAAGTGTAGTAGATTTGGAGTCAGAATACTTGGATTTGTTTCCTTGTTCTAATTTATTAACCATGTGACCATAGATGAGACATATCCCTTCCCTAAGAATTAATTTCCTGTCCTATAAAAAAAGGAACTGGGCTTGGTTTTCATTCAGCTCTTTCCTAAATCCAACATTTGGGAATACTAAGCTTAGGTAATTTCTTAAAAGAACAATATCACTTCTTTATATACAGTATTTATAAATAATGCGTTATGAAGATATGGCAGTAGTGACTTTTGAAAAGACAGAAACAAATATATAATTACATGCATATATACACATATTATATAACATATATGCATAAATACACATAATATATTTATATGTGTGTGATACGAGATATGGAATATATAAAATATAATACATATGTATGTATGAAGCTTTTTTGAGGTGTATGGATATATACACTGCCTTAAGAGGTAATACTTTTGGCATCACTGAGAATCATGAAGCAGAGTATCTATGGGGTAAATGGTTTAACAAAATATTTTAAAGATACTTCCCTTCCTAAGATTCTCTGAATTTATGAGATGGATATTAAGATATGGTTTTCAAACTGTGGGAAGTGGAATATTACACATGCACACACACATGTATGTGTGTAGATATGTATATGAAGGTACATGCACAAAATCTATATATATAGAAGTATATAAACATATATACATGCATACAACATGAGAAATGATTTCTTTATTAGGGACTGTGTTCAGAATCCTTTGATTTCCCTGCCAAAAAAGTAACATTTAAAAAGGTATTCCACTGGCTTACTCATAGCAACTTATTTTTGATGCTTAACTACTAATTAATTTGACTTATTATTCCATAATATATCTACTTTTAAGAAAATAAGTCCCTGCCCCTGAACACGGGGAACTTACTATACAAAATTTACAACCTTGGAAAGTTTACATCTTTTTTTTTTCTAAACAAATGGACTATTTCACACTGATTTTACAAAAAAATGTAGAAAGATCAAACTAAATCAAGTGTCCTTAAGTGTCATTACAGTTTGGCCTGAAGTATAAGATTCTAGTTATACAAACATTTATGCTTGTCTCAAGGAGAAAGAAAAATCTTTGCATATAGGAATACGACTGCTTACTCAAGACAGAGAAACAAAACTACAGTCTTTCCAACTCTCATATGTGTGTATACATACATGTATATATAGTTTCAAAGACAATTCATGAATATTTTGGATATTATATAACTTTACTAATATGCTGATAATGCATTCTGACTTGTTTTGTTCATTATTGTCATTCTTATTATTCTTTTATAAAGTAGACATTTTTCCTTCAATGCTGTGATTTTTAAAGAAATTGCTCAGTTTCTCCTATAACTTATTTTATATCATTAGGTCAGTATTTTCTCAGCAGAACATAATTCAATTGCTATTATGGAAAGTGGTGAAAAAACTATTTGACTTAAACAAATTGACTTTATAGTTAATGGTTCAGAAGTGTTGTCATTCTGTAAATTGAACACTGTCTGTGGATGTTTACAAGTTATGATCATGATGATTATTGAATATCGTCTATACAATACTGAATATGTGCCTAAAAAAAGTAAATGGTTCAAGATTCATTGGGATCAAAGTGCAGGGTGTGGCTTTGGTTTATTTATAGAATTGAAATGTAAAGTTGTAAATAGCTGGTGAAAAGTGCCTTGTGTTTTTTGGTGATCTGTATGTTTTGAGGTTACTTGAACATGAAGATGCCCAACGCTCTCTTTGTATATTAATAGTCACCTCTTCCAGAGGTCAGAGTTCTGGTAAGCTCAAACATCACTTCTTGTCTAGAAAATGGAGGCAATTATAGTAAATACTTCATTGGCTCATTGTGAGAATCAAATGAAATGATATTTGTAAAGTCCTTAAAAAATCCGAAAGCATTATAGGAATGTGATTAGGAGTAAAGGTGGTGGTAGTTGCTGTTACACAATGGAGCAATGGAGCCACTCTGAGTCTTATCCCTTTCCAAGTAATTGTAGTCAAAATAAGCTAACAGTTGAGGAGCAGTGGGCACATGCTAATAGCTAGAGAAGTAATTTCCTCTCATATGTGGGATAATAAAACTATGAGAAGTGAGAAAAAAATGAATGCATTGCAGTTTTCTCTGGAATCAAAGACCTTCACTTATTTGCTAACTTCTGCCAGCATTACTCAATTATATGCCAATTAGTATGCATGATTCAGTAATTGTTGTTCATAATGATCTTAGAGAATCACGTTTGACCTTGAAGAAGGATTCTGTATCCAATCCATTTTGATGGATGAGTAGACACAAGGGTATTAATTTAATTGCCCATTGTTACAAAGTTTTCTAGTGAAAGATTTGGAGCTAGTACCTGGGGCTCTAGTTCTTTTCCAGTGCCCTTTCACTGTACCACATACCCCTGGACTCATCTAGAAAAAAAAAGGTTAAATTATGTTCCCTTTAATTTTCAAAAGTTAAGCTAACACATGACTTTTTTTCTTTAAAAATATTTTAATGGAGGAGGTATTGCTGTCATGTTGGTGCTTAAAGGTGGGTAACCTTCATTTATCTGAAAAAAAAACCACTTTATTTATAATACTTATTCATACCTAATATATGATCTGTTCCTCTCTTTGTACACGCTTCTACTACTAAGGATTGAATGAGTGTGTTGGATTGTATCATCTATTATGTACTAAGTAAAGTCTCCTACCACTCTGACAGCCTATGAAGCTATGGGATAGCTACAGTTTTATTTTTGACTAGTAAGCGGTATCCCACTGTGCTCTAGATTTCACAATCATCAAGTTCTTCTGTGTGACACGACATTCAATTTAAAGAACAAATGGAAGGAGTTTTGAAACTCTCTCTCTCTCTCTCTCTCTCTCTCTCTCTCTCTCTCTCTCTGTCTCTCTCTCTCTCTTTCTCTCTCTCTCTCTCTGCTATCTCTGTTTCTCTCATTTCTATTTATTTAAAACATGTTAGAATTACTAAAAAAATAATTACTAACTTTTGATAACTCTTTTTAAAAACATTTTCCTTTAGTTTGGCAAATGCATAAATGCCTTCTGGGACCACTTTCCTCTCATGCATGACTCCACTTTCCTATTACTGGTTTATGAGTGTAAATGTTCTCTCAGAAAAATGATGCCAAAGGAATAATCAGACAGTCTTTGAATTCACCAGGATGTCTTTCAAAATAATGAAGCTAAATCAGATACTTTCCTTCATTTTGTGCAGTGGATTTTTCCAAAATCTCCATTTTATTTTTTATCCAGGACAATGGCCACTGCCAATTATTGGCACTGAGTGGGTATGGGGCTTTTTTGTGCTATCAATAAGAGAGCTGTTGCCAATTTTGCCTTTAAATAGAAGTAGGTATTGACACAGGAGTATAAAAAAGATAAGATTAAGAAGACCAGAGGTTAAACCCCCTGCTGTATTTTAAGATAAAACGGACTGTGGTCTCTCACATTCTATAATCAGTCTAGATAAGCAGTACTCATTTTTCAGCCTGTAATTCATTTTGCTAATATGGGGATGCTAAAGTCACAAGTTTACAGAAGGCAGAAGAATCTGGAAGTTCCCTTGTCAGGAATGCTAAAGAGGAAATTCTGCCTCTCAAGGAGGTCAATCATTCCATCAAAAAACTTTTATTAAGTGTTTGTTCTGTTTTCGTAGATTGCATTGAAGGTCCCTGCATTCCATGCCACAAGGTTGTATTCCATTTTTGTATTCATAGGATCAGCAAAGATATATAGCTAAAAGGGAACTGAGAAGTCACCTAAACTGTTATTCTGATTTACTAATGAAATTACTGGGGGCCACTAAGGTTAAATAGTTTGTCCAAGGTCACAGGGCAGTAAGTAGCATAGCAGCAGTTTAGTTCTCTTGCCAGTATGCTATACTTACATCTATTAGAATGTAATCTACTAGATATATGGCTAAAATTGATATATTTCTAAAACTACAACAAAGAACTTTAAGTTGGAACTTTGAAATATGATTTTTTTTCCAAATGGAGAACATTCTTAGGGTGTAGTAAAAGTAACAGTGGAAGGAAAATCTCCTGGATACTGGACCAAAAGAGTCAGAACTAAACAAATCAGATCTGAGATAATATGGTTTCCCAGATTCCCTTCACAGAGTCCAAGTTTCATAAGTACATTCATACCTTTACCATGATAAATATTTTCAGGTAAAATGTTCTATACTTTCCTGACTTACAAGGTCCCTTCCTACTTTAATTTTATGGTCTCTGACATGATTTCTTCATGATCATTTCGTCCTGAGCCCCTGAAGGTGATAAAACCCAGTTAGGACAAGAAGAAATAGCACCTTGTAATCGATTACATGTTTGCCACTCTCAAATCTAATCAATGCCTTTTGACCTCTCTAAGAATCAAGTATTCTTTATTCTTCAAAGCAGAGATAAAAATATCCTACTAATATCACATATTTCACAGAACATTTCTATGAGGATTAAATGAGGAAATGCTTTGTAGCTGTAAATAAATTTATCTATCATTTTTTTTACATCTCACTAAACTTTAGGTTAGACCAATCTAAATACTTTTACAGGATAAGATCCCTGTAAGTGGCTGAATGTTATCATGAAGAATTTCATGTTCAGGTCCATTAAATGATTTTGATAATCCCTTTTACCTTACAGAGATATATGATTCATCCCTGAAAAAGTTAGATGTACTTACACTTCTGTTTTCTGGTCAATATATATATGTCTATCTATCTATCTATCCATCTATCTATGTGTCTCTGTGTGTGTGTGTGTGTGTGTGTGTGTGTGTGCATATGTGTGTATCCATTCCATAGCAGGATTTCACTTCATGGGAGTGCATTATTTCGAATCAGCTTATTGGATATTTATAAATATGCAGATAAAGTTGGATAATATTTATAGAAAAAGAACACATTTTACCAAATTCATTTAAGTATGTTGATATTTCTATTGTCAAATGGAATTGAGTGTTTGTTTAAACTACTAATTTATTTCATTATTAATGTCATTACCATCCGCTACAATGCATTGTATTTTCAATAGGTGATCAGTTTGACCTATATTTTAATAGAATGGAATTCCTCAAGATGGAAGGCCCCAAGTCTTTCATAAATTGTCACATTCATTTGTTGCATGTAGTAATAGCATGTGCATGGCCTCTGGGATGTGGCATATGATGCCAATTTTATTTCCCTTGTTGGTTAGCTTACTTACCTAAACATGTGCATGCTCTAGGAGGTCAGAGGTTTTCCCAGACAGATATGACCCATGTTCCTAAAACTCATTCTCAGGAAACTAGGGATAAACATTTCGTGGGAAAGCAAATGTCTACTGCTCAGGTAGTTTATGGACCCTTTACAATATGATTTGCTTTTAAACAAATTAACCAAGATGATATAATTATCTCTTTTTTAAAGAAAGAAAAATTATAAATAGCTTTTTTAATCATTGGGATTTCTCCTATTATCCCTCCCTTGCCACCTCCCAGAGATCTATCCCATAAAACAAATAATATTGTTTAAAGAAAAAGAGGGGAAAGAGACAGAAAATACAGCAAAGCCAAACAATACAGAAAGACTATGGATATATGAAATGTACCTGACCTAGGGACCTTCAACTTTTTCAAAGGAATGAGATGACACCATCAACTTTCAGTCATGAACCATTTACTAAACAGAACTCACTTCCAGAATAATTATAACAAAGGAGTCCATCCATCAACCTAGATCTCACTCTGTTACTAATTTATGCAATGACTGTGGGGAAGAGTGAGCATAAATTTATAGAAATCCAGTAGGGAGACACACAAGGAAGGAAAATCACGTGCCAGATCAACTAAAGGTTCTGGCTTACACAATTTGGTATTCTTAGTCTCTTTATAGACACATGCTGGGGAGGATTTCTTTGGGCTGGATTTCTTAACTCAAACTATATCTTGGCTGGATTTTGGGGGAATAGGACACTCTTAGGGAAAAAAAAAAGATAAAACAAAAAACAATCTTCCTGACCTTTGTCTGTGTGAAGCTATTCATGTTTACTCTAAGGGATATTTCTTGTACAATAGGTGGATGCAAGGAAGGCAAGCCTCTCCTTTCCTCAACCAGATCTGTTAGGAAGCAAAAGATTCCTCTTCCTCTCATCAGCTTGTATCATCAATGTTGTTATTTTAATCAGCAAACATTTTGCTCCAATCCACTCACTTCCCAGCAGTATATAAAAAGCCCATATTCCTTTAGTAAACTCAGCAATATTGGTATCAAGGTAGAATTCAGTCTCACATTTTCTGTCACATTTCATCTTGACTGTTTGTATAGAAATCAACCACTTGGCTGAATTTAGCTGAATTCAATTCCTTTCAGATAGCAGTGGACCATCTCTACTCTTTTTTGAGTCTTTCCTCTTACTTTTCTACCAATTCTGCCTCTTCCCTTCAGTTATTAATTGACTCCTGCCTCAAAATAGTATCTCATTATGTGAAGTAATACACTTCTATCTTAGGGTGAGAAAATAAAATTCACCTTAATGACAGATATATCACAGAGCAAAAATAAATAATTGCTCCATATACTATGAAAAGTTAATGTTATCAGTGTTTTCTGGGTAGCAATGCAAAATTCCTCAAAATAGTCCTATGAAAATTAGCTGCTGGGAAATAAGATTTACTGTAGTAATTACTTTTTATTCTGAAGTCTGCTTTTTCTCAGATCTTTGCATAACTGTAGGTGTTTCTCCAGGGTTTACTTACCTCTGAGAAACAGCTTTCCAAGAAGATCTCTGAAAATTGTGTTTTTGCCACTTTACATAAACAAAGTTGCTTAATCCAAAAGGGGCAACACCTTACTCATTCATGCAATCAGTGAGCAAAAATTTATTAAATACTGATTGTGCTCTATACTCCTCTAGGAGTGCTACAATTAGGAGATATGTATGACACAAAATAACATATTGAAAATCCATCAGAAATAGTTTGTTTTTGTCTTTCATTGGGCCAGTAGTGTAAACTAAATGCAGGTGGATATGAACATCCACAGAAAATTAATTTAGGTGACTGAACATTTTGATTTGGCAGATAAAAAGCTAAAGCAAAGTTTGGCATGATGAGCAGAATAAAAGAGATAAGAATACTGTTGTGTTTTGTCATGGGGGCGGGGAGCCAAGATGGTGGAGTAGAAACAGCACTTCCACGGTGCTCTCCCCCACACCACTTCCAAACCATGTAAAAGGTGGACTCTGAACAACAGAACAACACAGAGAAGCTAACCTCCCACTGAGGACAACTTGGCAGCCCTGCAGGAAGTGGCCAGCACAGTGCTCTGGGAGCAGCCAGCACAGTGCACTGTGACAGCACAGTGCTCTGGGAGCTGAACCCAGGCCCGCCTGAGTTACAGTTTTATCCCTAGGGCAACCTGTCCAGTAGCTGGCTGGAGGGACCCCAGAACACCAGCAGCTGTGGTGATTCCAGAATTATCAATACAGATATGCCTAGGACAAAGTGAGAAGTTAGTGCCCTTTGGACTTTGGGACCAGCATTTGGGGAACCCATGGCTTCTTCCCCTGGGGGCAAGAAGCAGCTGAGGAGACACAGGACAGACCCATTTTGCAGCTTCAGTGGAAGCTTCAGCTCCTGGTCTGCAAACTGTAGGGAGATCAATGATCAGTCTTGGAGGTTAATCGCTCTTACTTTAACCTCCCTGCATCTGGATTGCAGTCTAGGGTGGAGGTCTTGGGGTGGGTATCAAGCTTTCCAGAGTGTGTGGGGGCTACAGGGAGGGCACCCAACTAATACCTCTGGCAGTTGAGATGACCCCAACGTTTGGGATGGAAGCTCCCTGTCTGATGACAGAGTCCTACTGCGGAAACAAGCACAAAAGTCAAGTAATTAAGTGGTACCATGCCTAGGTAAAGGAAAAAAATAAACAGAAAAATTCAACATTAGACTCCTATTTGGGGGGCAAAGAGGATCAAAGCATGGAGGAGGACTGTGAGGTCAGAAATCCTGCACCAAAAGCCCCAAATGAAAATATGAGCTGGTTACAGGCCATCAAGGACCTTAAGAAGGGTTTCAAAAACCAAATAAGAGAAGTGGAGGAAAAATTGGGAAGAGAAATAAGAAGGATGCAGGAAAAGTATGAAATGAGAGTCAACAGACTGACTGAGGAAAATAACACCTTAAAAAATAGACTAACTCAAATGGCAAAGGAGGCTCAAAAGGGCAATGAAGAGAAGAATGCCTTAAAAAGCCAAATTTGCCAGATGGAAAAAGAATCACAAAAGCTCACTGACGAGATTCATTCCTTCAGTGTTAGACTGGAGCAAATGGAAGCTAGTGACTTTATGAGAAACCAAGATGCTTTTAAACAGATCCAAACAAATGAAAAATAGAAGGCATATCTCATGTGAAGAAATATGTCATGGGAAAAACCACTGACCTGGAAAATAGATCAAGGAGAGATAATTTAAAAATTATTGGAGTACCTGAAAGCCATGATCAAAGAAAGAACCTTGAAATCATCCTTCAAGAAATTCTCAAGGAAAACTGCACTGATGTTTTAGAACCAGAGGGGGAAATAGAGGTTGAAAGAATCCACAGATATCACCTCCTGAAAAAGATCCCAAAAAGAAAACTCCTACAAATATTATAGCCAAGTTCCAGAATTCCCAGATCAAGGAGAAAATACTACAAGTAGCCAGGAAGAAACAATTTCAATATTGTGGAAACACAATCAGAATAGCACACAACCTGGCAGCTTATACACTGAAGGATCGAAGGGCATGGAATATGATATTCCAGAGGTCAAAAGAACTGGGATTAAAACCAAGAATCACCTACCCAGCAAATTACCACAACCAGGTTTGTATTCCAAAGATATCATAAAAATGGAAAAGGACCTACATATGCAAAAATATTTATAGCAGCCCTTTGCATTTGGCAAAATATTGGAAATTGAGGGGATGCCCATAAATTAGTGAATGGATGAACAAGCTGTGGTATATGAATATCATGAAATATTATTGTACAATAATAAATAATGAGCAAACTTGTACAAAATGATGCAAAGTGAAATGAATTGAACCAAGAAACCATTGTACACAGTAATGGCAACATTGTGTGATGATCAACTATGGATGACTCAACTCTTTTCAGCAGCACAGTGATCTAAGACAAGTACAAAGTACTCATAAAGGAAAATGCAATCCACATTCAGAAAAAAAAAAGAAAACTGATGGATTCTGAATGTTGATTGAAACATCCTTTTTTTTCCACTTAATTTTTTGGTGTATTTTTTTATGTTTCTTCTTTCACAACAGTGGCTAATATGGAAATATGTCTTACATAATAGCACATGGATTATCTATATCAAATTGTCTGCCATTTTAGGAAGAGAGGAGGGGAAAGGGAAAAGGAGGAAGAAAAAAATTAGAATTCAAAATCCTGGAAAAATGAATGCTAAAAATTGCCTTGAGATGCAATTGGGTTAAAACAAAATAACTATTTAAAAAATAAAAAAGTTCATTAGTTAGGCCTATGTTAAGTTACCTGTAGTAAAAAAAAGGCATGTTTTTACTGTTTCTTTAAAGAATAAGACTTAAATATATTTATCAATGCTTTGAAAATGTCTTTATGCTAAGTTATTTAGATAACAGTTTAAGGTTTACAAAATAATTTATTCTCAAGGATCTTTAGAGATATAGAGTGTCTACTAGTGAGTGAAATAATTTTTTGAACTGTACTGTTTCAGTATAGTATCAAGACTCATATTTGAGCCCAAGTCTCCCAAGACCTAATATTGAATTTCTTCCACTACTACCACATAGCCTCTTTGATTAAGGCATAGAAATTTTGCCAAACATGTTTCTACTGTGAAAGGGTGGTTATCCTGAATTCATAATCAATACTTCTCATAGATTTGAATGGACCTAAATGTTTCTTTCTATTGACCAGGAATATCACCTATTTTTTATCTATTTGCCAATCTATGGGTTATTATATTATAAGATACAGAGTGCAAGAATCCTAACATATTGAAGCTTTTTCAAAATGTCTTTTATCTCTTAAGACAACACTTGGCATTTTGGAGCTCCACAATTAATTTATTGAATTAAATTATCAGGGGGACATTTTCATTGGGCAGGTTGCTTAACCTTTATGGGCTTCAGTTTCCTTGTTTGTAAAATAAGAGTAAAAATTATTAACATTATTTTCTTCATCAGATAATTACGAGGAGATCACTTAGTAAATCTAAAAATGCTATTAAATTGTTACTATTATTCATTTCATAGTGGAGAGCTCATTTCAAAGACGTTTAAGATGATTTGGGGGATAATAAATGAGTATTGTATTGTCTTGGGTAGCATTTCATTTTTCAAAAAATCTGAGCAACCCAGAAATACAGATAATTACTGTAATTATAGCTGATTATCATTAATGTCCCTTCTCACCCTATCCTTCAATATTTGGCCTCATGCTAAATAGAGCCCACTGTAAATATTTCTAGATTAACTTTGTCTCTTTGAAAAATGAATGTGTCTTTGATGAATGGTACCAGGTGGCTGGCACTGAATCAATAGCTTCTCCCCTCTTCATAGTCCTTTTTTGGCATGAACTGATTTGCCCAGGACTCTCAGAGATCTGGGAAGAACACAATGAACTCATAAGATCTGGCTGTGAATTCTTACCATTTATTTGCAAGGTTGGAGTGTCTACTCTAGTTAAGGAAGAAGAAAGTGCTAATGGTATTGAGGTAATCATTTGAAAGCTATATATAGTTATATTTGGCAATTGGAACAAAGGGGAATGACTTTGTTGACATTTAAATGTTATCAATGAGCAGCACTTGGGGTGATAATGAGCAATGTGGCAAATATTTTGATTTAAGATGATGCACATCTCACTACATATAAGGCATCTTATAATCTGACATCTAGCCAGTGCCCTTTTGACATGGGCTTCAGCCCTTGCATGGAAAAGGGTTCTAGAATACAATTTAGATATTATGAAAATCTTTTGGAAACTTGACAATGCTTAATTTTGGAAGTAGAGTGGCTCCCCATTAGCCAGAAAAAAATGATAATTTTTTCTACATCCTAAGATGTCTAAGTTGCTTGTCATTGTTTTGATTCTAATAGAGGCACTAAGTGCTAATGGTTATTCACCAAGGATACCCTGTTCTCCACACCAAGTTATATTAAGCCTGGAGTAATTCAAATAGACTTTATGTCTATTTCCAGTAAACAAAGAAGAAGATAATTAAATGGCCTATTTTAGGATTTTTGACATTGTTCTCTGAAATGGATCAAACAAAATGCTGTTTTACATGAAAAGAATTTCAAAGTCAAGGTCTGGTGGATCATCATATACAAATTATATTGAGGGAAAAATGGCAAATATGGCAGTATTCTGGGGATTCATTTATATGATGCCTTTCCTTCTAAGAGTTCTTATGGTAGCCTCAGAGCAGACAACAAACTGTGGATCTTAATAGATTTTACAGAATTTCCCCACATAGTTAAAATTTTAGAATAGGTGAAAAATGTTTGCTGAGCAGCCTCTAGAAGATTTTCATTTTTCCCCAATAAGGAAGATATTGTTATTGGAATTACTAATATTTTGTGTTCAATTTTCCCAAGGGTAACAATGTCTGGATTTGATAGGTTTTAAGATTTAGAACTGGAAGTAATCAATAAGACTTATTAAGTGCTAGACATTGGGGAATATAAAGACAGAAATTATACAAGTCCTCCCCAAAATAAACTTACATTCTATTGGTGAAAATGTTATGCTTATAGGTAAATGAATAATATGTAGAAAAATGTAGTTTTACAGAGTAAGTTATGTATCCAAGGTTACAGAGTAAATTTTTAAAATGCACTGAAATATTGACTCTAGGAAGTGTCATTCCAAATGGAGGAACAACTACTTTATTTGCTGTTCTTTACTACCATGAAAAATTGAACTATGAATATTTCAATATCTGTAGAACCTTTCTTTTATCATTGACTTCCTTAAAGTCATTATGCTTAATGTTGAAGATCAAATGAGAAAAAAAGTTGGGACATCTCCTTTTGTCTCACACCATAATTTTGAATAAAAATCAATAAGATAATAGATCATTTGTGCTTTGGAGAGTTAAACATGTCCAAATGTAAACTACTATATGGGTAGTCTTAATGCAAAAAAGCTATATGTTGTACATGCACTGAACATAAGAAAGGAACAATGGATAAATATGATTCTCATTTTACAGGTGAAGAAATTGCATCACAGGTTAAGGCTAGTTTTTGCTTTGTTTTATTTGTTTGTTTGTTTGTTTAATTCAAGGCTCAACAACAACAAAAAGGCATAATTCAAACATCTATATTTTAATCATATACTTCCTTATAACCAGACTACTTTAGCACTTTTTCTCTCAATTCATTCACTTATTAAAGCTGCAAGTGTTTATTAAAAACCTATTATCTTCAATGTATTGAGTTAGGTACTATTTTAAGTTATAGTTAGGCAACAGGTATTTTAAAAAGGGCAATTAAGTAAAATTGTTTGTTTCGTTTTGTTTTTTCTGATGACTTGGCTTAAGTATCTTTCAACTTCAGGTAGGTAGCTGGTTATGCTTTAGTTAGATGAGAGCCATGGAGTCTGTTTTATATCATTATTTTAATTTCAATAAAAAAAGCATAGCCCTCTGGGAGGCATTCCTTTGCATTAGTTCTGTGTTTGTGTGTGTGTGTTTCTGTATATTTTGCTTTTGCCTTAGAAAATACATAAACTTTGGTTTATGGCATAACTCAATCTATTTCTTCAAAAAAATTCTATGTACAACAGGTACTTGATGTTTTTTGTTGTTGTTGTTGTTGTTTTGTTGTTGTTTTGTTTTTTACATTAGTACTAAATAGAGTAACTGATCTTTAAATCCTGTTTAGGATTATGTTTACCCGAAACATGGCAAAAAAACCAAATACATATGGCATTGTTTAATGGAATCTAAGTAATGCTGGATTTTGACTAGGTCTAAGGAAAAATTTAACTTTCAGAACTTTTCAAAAGTGTAATGAGCAGTTTATCACTGATGATCTCCAGGTAAAAGTTGGCAACGTTTGTTGGAGAGTCTTGATTAATTATCAATTAAACTAAACAATTTGAGGGCCTTTACAATTCAGAAATTCTCTATTCAATTAATGACTGATGAATCAATGAAATAGCCTTAGTTTCTATTTATTTAATCAGCTTTCATACATATTGTCTTATCGAATCTTTGTGATAGTCCTCTGGGACTACCCAGACTATCCACATATTATGATACCCTTTTTACAGATGACAAAACTGAGCCTCGGGAAGGGGAAGTAACAACACAAATTACACAAATACCAAGCAATAGAACTGGGATTTGAATCCAGATGTTCTTAACACTATAACAGTCCCCTTCCCAATCCAATCTGCCTCTTAAAAAATAGATTGGAGCCAAATTACAGAGGGATTCAAACCTTAGGCTTAGAGTTCAGACTTTAGGCATTTAGAAATAACAGAGGACTTTTATATAGGAAGTGACAAATATATTCATGATTTAGATTGTGCCCAAATCACTAACAATAAAGAAAGAAAATCAAAATAACTTTTTCAGTTTCATCTCCCATATTCAGTAAATTATCAATGATAAAATTTGTTCAGTCATTTTAATTGAGTCCAACTCTTGGCAAAGATACAGGAGTGGTTTGCCATTTCCTTCTCCTGCTTATTTTACTGATGAGGAACTGAGGCAAATAAGAATATGTGATTTGTTTAGGATCTCACAGCTAGCATATGTCTGAGGTCAGCTTTGTACTCATAAAGATAAGTCTTTCTGACTCCAGGCCTGGCATTCTATCTTTTGTTCCATCTAGCTGCCCATTAAAGATGATAGAAGAGTGAAATAGCGGATGTTGGAAGAGCTGTGGAAAGACAGTCACACTTATATGTTGGTGATTGATTAAAGTATGTCCAATTGATATAAAGTACCTACAATCCAAAAACAAACAAACAAACAAAAAAAAAACAAAAAAAAACAATGCACTTAAAAAATAACTACAATTTCCATACTATTTCACTCAGAGATCTCACTGGTAGATAGGAATGAGGTTAAAGATATAAAGAAAAAACACTTAACATATTCATGGCAGGATTTAAAAATACTTATGAGGTTACCATAAAATGTTGAGCTATAGGGTTAGGGGAGCTCAAGACCCCAAAATACCAACATGCTGGGTCCTGCCAAATGAATTCATCTCAACTCTTCTCTCAGCCAAAGAAAAGCAAAGTTAATTAAAGATTCAGCTTAATGGGTAGACTCTTAAAGAGCTTCAGTATCTATGATGCTTGTACTGGACAAGCAGGCCAGAATAATCTGACACAGAGTAAGTCTGCACTAGATCACTCTCTGGCACTCTCACAGGTCATGGAGTCAAGATGGAGTCTAACATATAGAAACATTTTGAGAGGAATCTAGGGGTGGTCTAGGGGAGGAATTTGAGGAGGGTCTTCAGGAGGAGTGAAAAGAGGTCAGAATCCAGCAATGAAAGATTAAGGGTGGGAGGTAGCTGGAGGCTACCTGGAGATGAAACAATGGAGGGTTTGGGAGGATCAAAGGTGGGAGTTACCTGGACAAAGGAGGGTTAGGCTAATAACAGAGGTTTGGGCAGAGCCACAATGAAAAACTTGTGGCCTCAGACAAAGGCCTCATCAAATGGGAAGATTCAATCAGTATTCAAGGGGGTTCCCAAAGCCTATCCTCATCAATGTGATTGGCATACAATAGACACTTACAGCTTCTTGATTGATTGATTGATTGATTGATTGAAACAAAATAGGTGCCCAATGATGAGGAAGGGCTAAACAATTTATGACAGGTGAATATAATAGAATATTACTGTGCCATTATAATGAATGAAAATGAAGAAAGAAAGAAGCATTGGGTGCCTTGAGAAACTTGAGACCTGATAGCCAATTAACCAGAACCAAGAAAACAATATACACAATGAGTATAACAATGACAATAAAGGAAAGAACAATGGGGCAGCTAGATGGCACAGTGAATAGAGCACCAGCCCTGGAATCAGGAGGAACTGAATTCAAATTGAGCTTCAGACATTTAATACTTACTAGTCCTCTGACCTTGGGCAAGTTGCTTAACCCCAATTGCCCTACCCTCCCCCCTCCAAAAAGCAAAAGTAAATAAATAAATAGATAGATAGATAGATAGATAAATAAAAGAACAATGGCAACAATATTAAACATACATGCATAAGACTAAATGCTATATAATTCTGAATACTACATTTGGTCCTGGAGAATTAAGGCAATGAACTTTCTTCCTTTCAATGCAGAAACAGGGGTGTATTGGTTGGCAGTATTGCATAGACTTTAAGACAACTCATTCATTAATTTTGTTGAGCTGCTTTTTCTCAAGATAAAAAATTTGTAACAAATTATTTCTTGCTTGGCAGAGGAAGGAAAAGGAATATATTTATAAAATAATGTAATTTAAAAGTAAAGACATCAATAAAATGAGATTGGCTAAGAGCTTTAGGAATGTTGATTGTGTATAAAAATACAGGGCTGAATCAAGCCTAAAGATAGACAAGTTAGTTAGATTATCATAGTATTCCGTGTATACAGTGGTAGCAATTGAAAAGTTAATAACGGACTATCTATATAGGTTATTGAATTGGAATTGGTTTTATGCTTCTTCTAGTCAAATTTCTTCATTTCTTTTGAGTTGAAGAAATTGAAGTCTGGGGATGTAAAGGGCAAATGATGACTAAGTTCTCATAGTTAGTTAATGTTAGCACAGGGATTTGAATCCATGTTTTCTGAACTGAAAGTCAAGTCTAGGATTATTTCTATTTCACCATGCCATTTCTTTGAGATATATCACATGGGAAGATTATAAAATACCCTACAGTTAATTGTAAATGAGTGGCAGAAGCAAGTTTGGAGGAGCAGAAAGAGATTCAAGGTAACTTTGGTCAAATCACTTTAACCCTTTTTAGTTTCCCACCTGCAAACTGTTGTTCATATGATATAACTAGTCTTTTGTTTCTCCAGAAAGAGATAATAAACATACTCTTAAGATAAAGCTCAGGGTCCCTTGATTCCACTTTTCCCTTCCCCATGCAATGGTTCATTACTTCATAGAAAATACTCAGAATACAATGAAAATTCATCTTTATATGGAGAAAAAAGAAATCCATTAAAAAAAAACTACATACAATAAATAAACCAAGTTTAGAAAGAGCAAGAGACTCCCTAAGGTAATCTAGTTTAGTGTACCTGGGAGCATACAGCAGTAAAAGAAGAGAAAGTAGAGAAAAAATAAATTCATCAGGTTCCAGTAGCAGCTATCAATTTTGAAATTCCATTCTGGCAGATAACTCCATAAGTGGGTCACTGAGACAGATAAGATTCCAAATGCTCACAGTGATTACCAGCTCAAGATAACAGCAACCATCATTTGAAATCAGTTATCCTCTGGTGCTAGCATGTCTATATATTCCCAGACATTTATTTTCCTTTTTGGGGTTCAAATGTTCCCTTGTTTTAACTATTCCTGCAGGCTTCTTTCTCTCTTGACTATTCAGGTCCTGCTTCTACCTGGGAAAATTTCATTTCCCATCAGACCCTTTGATGAGAGGTTACATTGGTGCGTCTTCTCAGTAGAATGTTTTTAGTAGAATAAATGTTTCTTGAAGTCAGGGACTGAATTCATTTTGTCTTTCTATCCCCAAGACTATTATAGTTCTTTGTACACAGTAGGTGCTTTAGAATTGCTGATTAAGTTAGATTGTATTCTCTTACTTCATTCCAATTCTAGTACTCTCTGACAGATTTTTGTGTTGGAATAAGCTCAAGGGATTGCTCCAATAGCCTCAGAATGTTTTATTTTAAAATTTAAATGAATTCAAGCTATGTTACTCAGCATATCTCTTTGGGGAGATATATGTTTTGAAATATCATAATGTGTCTCGACCTCATAAACAACAACTCACATTTGCATAGCTTTTTATAAAGACTTTCCTTCACAAAATCTCTGGGATATAAGTAATGCAAGCCTGGCCTCCTTTTACAGATGAAACTTAGTGATTTGCCTATAGACACACATTAAACAAAAGACTTGGAATTTAAAACCAGTTCTTCAGAATTTAACCCAGTGCTCTTTCCACATGTCTTTTCACACCATGGTGACTTGTTGAGTGTTTAACAATCTACCCATGTAAGCTAACTGAAATTTGATGCTTCCTATACATGAGAAAGGTCATTCTTTTCAGGGAATATTATTAGGGAAGATATTTTCTTTCATCCTGCCTCCTCGTCCTACTTTTCCTTATATGTGTATACATGCACACACATATACACACATATGTATGTGTGTATGTGTGTATGTATGTATGTGTATATATATATATATATTATCACTAATTTCCTTAGTATGAACATAGGATTATAGGATTATTGAATTTAGCATTAGAAGAGACCTAATAGCCTGTCTAGTTCACCCCTATATTTAAAGAAGAAACTGAGGCCAAGAGGTTATGTAGTGATGAATAGATACTAAAGTAGCATGAAGAGTAGCACATCCAGTCTTCTACCTTAAAGCCCAATTACCTTTTCATCCTGTTATCTTGTTACAACATAATAATTTCATGAGCTGCCATGAGATGTAATGAATTATCTATCTCTAGGAGTAAACTGAACAGCTAGTTGAGACAATGAATAGAGAGCTTGGCCAGGAGTCAGGAAGACCTGAGTCCTAATCCAACCTCAGACACTTACTATGTGACCCTGGGAAAGACACTTAACCCTGTTTGCCTCAGTTTCTTCATCTGTAGCTGACCTGGAGAAAGAAATAGCAACCTATTCCATTTACCAAGTAACAATTGTTTTACCAAGGAAAACTCCCATGGAGCCACAGAATAAGACATGACTAAAAACGACTGAATGCACACATACACACGCACACATGCACACACAGAGAATAAAAGGTAGAGGCTGAATGACCACTTGTTAGGATTGTTAGGGAAAGAATTAGACTAGATGATCTTTGAGGTTCTTTCCAACTCTATGATTTTGAGATGTTTGTGATTTCATAATATTCTCTCCTTTCATAACGTTAATTTTCACCCCCTAAAACTGGAAATGTATCTTTTTTTCCCAAAGAAAGGCACACCATCTATGAAAGAGGGTATAGTACATTTCGTTCTCCCTAACATTTCCTTTGATCAAAACCTAACAAATGTCCAAAAATCTAAGCAATGAAATTAATTAATTGATTTTATAGGCGTATTTAATAATTTCAAGATAGAAATGAATAATTTATCAATATTTATAGTTTATTAATGAAAGTCCTAAAACAATATCACAAGAAGAAAAATTTACAGTAAATATAAGTATTGAAGAATTGGCATAGGTTAGGTCAGGTGGCCCTCAAGGGGAAGATTGTAGAATATCACAGAAGCACAGATCTGAAGCAGTGTTCAAGGAAATAGTATATGCATTGCCCTCAGTGGAGTTGTCTTGCAACCAAGCACCATTCTCCCCATTCTCCACAATCAAGCTCATAAAGGCACTTGATCCATGGCTAATGCTCCCTTCTACTGCAACGGGCATTCTATACTCTAACATGAATAGCATCATTTTACTTGAATGCACCTTGAATATCTCCACTAAGAAATTTTGTGTGAGGTTGTATCCTTCTTATGAAATAAAGATGTGAAAGCTAAACATCTAAAATAAGAGGGAAAAAATGATTAGCACTGAGTGCTAATGTATTTTTTTTCCAAATGCTTTATTAACTTCTGGTTTACATCATTCATTTCTGCCAGATTTAGAGTTACAATATTTCCCCATTTTCCCCTACCCACCACCCCAGAATAGCAGTCCCACAAGATATCCCCTCATCCAATCTGCTCTCTCCCATATCTTCTCCCATACCCCCTTTCACTTTTCCTTTAGGGCATGGTGAGTCTCTGTGCCCCAATGCCTGCAAATCTTATCTCCCAATTACATGCAGAATAGTATTAATAATAGTATTTGTATATATTTGAAACATTTAATTTTGAAACTTCGAATTCCAGATCCATTCCCTTTGTCCCTTGTCACCCACTCCCACTGGGAAGATAAGTAATTCAGTGTATATTGTACATGTATAGCTATGCAAAACATTACTATAGTAGATATATTGTAAAAGATTGACTATATTTCCCTCCCACCCATCCCACCTCTCACCTAGTCCATTCCCTACTTTGATCCTGTCCCTCTTCGAAAGTGGTTACTTCCAACCTCCCCTCTCCCCAGAATGTCCTCCCCTCAATCCTTCTCCCTCTCATGCCTCTCCCCCCTACACTTCTGCAGGGTGATGCCATTCTCTTCCTGAGCCAAATTCAATGAGAATATCGTTTTGCCTTTTTGCCTTCCTGTTCTTCCCCTCCCCTGCAACTACTTCCCCTTGCCTCTTCCACATGAGATAGTTTAAAACCCCCCATCCCTCCCATCTCTCCCCATCTCCTCTTGCCACATTCCTCTCTCCCCTCTTAACTTCACCCCTTAAGAACCATTCATTCCCACCAAATTTGACCTTTGCTCTCTATCCATGTATACCTGTAAACATATATACACACATTCACATATTTTTCATATGCCCATATACACTTCTTCAATTATTTTCATACTGAGAAAGGATTCATCAGTCAAAGTTATTGTTTTTCCATGTAGGAATGTAAATGATTCAACTTTGATAAATTCCTTTTGATTTCTTTTCCTTGTTTACCTTCTCAAATATCTCTTGTTTCTTGATGTCTGAATGTCAAATTTTCTATTCAACTCTGTTTTTTTCCTCAAGAATGCTTGAAAGTCCAAGCCACTCTGCCCCCAGATTCCTCCCAAACTATGTAAAAAGGGACTCTGAACAACTTCTGGAGCCCCAGCACCAACAGAAAGACACAAAGAAGCTAACCTCCCACTGAGGACAGCCCAGCAGTCATGCAGGAAGGACCAGTGCAGTGGTCTGGGACCTGGCAGCACACAGAGCACAGGAGCCGAGCCGAGCCGAACCCAGGTCCACATGAGCCGAGGTTTTAGCCCCAGGGCGGTAGGGCCAGCCGCCGGCTGGAGGAACCCCAGAACACCAGGAGCTGTGCTGACTCCAGAATTATCAACATACACATGCCTAGGACAAAGTAAGAGGCTAGTGTCCTATGGACTTTGGGACCAGTATTTAGGGAATGCGTCGGCTCCCTCCCCTGGGGGCTAGAAGCCACTGAGGACAAACGCCATTTTGTAGTTTTCAGAGGCAGCTCCAGCTCCCGGCCTGCAAATTGTAGGGAGATCCAGCAATCAGTCTTGGGGGATAATCACCCTTGCTTTAACCTCCCGGGATTTGGATTGTGATCTAGGGTGGAAGTCGTGGGTGGGTTTACAGCTTGCCAGAAACGGAAGTTGCCCCCCACATGTTCTGGACAAGAATTCCTCTATCTGGCCTTAAACCATAGTGTGGCAACAAGCCCAAAAGTCAAGTAATTAAGTGGCAACATGCCTAGGCAAAGGAAAGAGAAAAATGCAACCCTAGACTCCTATTTTGGGGGCATAGAGGGGGAAAAGGACTGTGAGGTCAGAAGTCCTGCTCCAAAAGCCCCAGGGGAAAACATGAGTGGGTTGCAGGCCATAGAGGACCTTAAGAAGGACTTTAAAAATCAAATAAGAGAAGTGGAGGAAAAATTGGAAAGAGAAATGAGAAGGATGCAGGAAAAGTATGAAATGAGGGTGAACAGCCTGACTGAGGAAAACAACACCTTAAAAAATAGACTAACTCAAATGGCAAAGGAGGCCCAAAAGGGCAATGAGGAGAAGAATGCCTTAAAAAGTCGAATTTGCCAGATGGAAAAAGAATCTCAAAAGTTCACTGAGGAGATTCATTCCTTCAGAGTTAGACTAGAGCAAATAGAAGCTAATGACTTTATGAGAAATCAAGATGCTGTTAAGCAGATCCAAACAAATGAAAGATTACAAGGCAATGTGAAATATCTCATGGGAAAAACCACTGACCTGGAAAATAGATCCAGGAGAGACAATTTTAAAACTATTGGACTACCTAAAAGCCATGATCAAAGAAAGAACCTAGAAACCACCCTTCAAGAAATTCTCAAGGAAAACTGCCCTGATGTTTTAGATCCAGAGGGCAAAATAGAGGTTGAAAGAATCCACTGATCACCTCCTGAAAAAGATCCCAGAAAGAAAACTCCCAGGAATATGATAGCCAGGTTTCAGAATCCCCAGATCAAGGAGAAAATACTACAAGCAGCCAGGAAGAAACAATTTCAATATTGTGGAAACACAATCAGAATAGCCCAGGACCTGGAAGCTTCTACACTGAGGGATCAAAGGGCATGGAATATGATATTCCAGAGGGCAAAAGAACTGGGAATGAACCCAAGGGTCACCTACCCAGCAAAACTGAGTATCTTGTTTCAGGGGAAAATATGGTCATTCAGTGGAATAGAGGACTTTCAAGCATTCTTGAGGAAAAAACCAGAGTTGAATAGAAAATTTGACATCCAGACACAAGAAGCAAGAGATGCATGAGAAGGTAATCAGGGAAAAGAAATCAAAAGGAACTTATCAAATTGAACTATTTACATTCCTATATGGAAAAGCAATAACTGTGACTGATGATATCATTCTCACTATGAAAATAATGGAAGAAGGGGGTGTGGTCATATGAATACATATGTGAATGTTTGTATATGGTTACTGTTATATATGGATAGAGAGCATAGGTTGAATTTGTTGGGAAGGGGGAATACTCAAAGGAGGAAATTATGAAGTGAGAGAGGAAAGTGGCAAGAGGAGATGGGGAGAGGCAGGGTAGGGTAAACTATCCCATGTAGAAGAAGCAAGGGGAAGTGGTTGCAAAGGAGGGGGAGAATAAGGAAGGCTAAAAAGGCAAAACCAAATTCATATTGAATTTGGTTCAGGGAGAAAATGACATACATACTAAATGGGATATCTCAACCTACAGCAGGATAGGGGGAAGGGGGATGAGAGGAGGGATGATGGATGGGAGGGCATCCTTGTGGTGAGGGGAGGTTGGAAGTACCCACTATAGAAGAGGGACAGGATCATGTAGGGAATGGACCAGGTGGGGGGTGTGATGAGTGGGAGGGAATTATAAGCAGCCTTGTACAATATATCTACTATGATAATGTTTTGCATAGCTAGACATGTACAACATATACTGAATTACTTATCTCCCCAGAGGGAATGGGTGACAAGGAGGAAGGAAATGGATCTGAAATTCGAGGTCTTAACATTAAATGTTTCAAATATATATAGAAAAAATATATATATATATATATATATATATATATATATATATATATATATGCTATTATTAATACTCTTTTGCTTGTAATTGGGAGATAAGATCTGCAGGCATTGGGACACAAAGATTCACCTTCCTCTAATGGAAAAGTCGATGGGGGTATGGGAGAAGGTATGGGAGAGAGCAGATTAGAGGAAGAGATATCTTGTGGGACTACTGTTCTGGGAGGTTGGGTAGGGGAATAATGGGGGGAAAATGATTGTAACTCAAAATCTGGTGAAAATGAATGATGTAAAACAGAAGTTAATATAGCATTTGTTTAAAAATAAAAACAAAAAAAAATAAAAGAAAGTCCTCTATTCCACTGAATGACCATATTTTCCCTGAAACAAGATACTCAGTTTTGCTGGGTATGTAATTCTTGGTTTTAATCCCAGCTCCTTTGCACTCCAGAATATCATGTTCCATGCCCTTCGATCCCTCAAAGTAGAAGCTGCCAGGTCCTGGGCTATTCTGAGTGTGTTTCCACAATATTAAAATTGTTTCTTCCTGGCTGATGATAGTATTTTCTCCTTGATCTGGGAATTTTGGAACCTGGCTATAATTTTCCTAGGAGTTTTTTCTTTAGGATCTTTTTTCAGGGGGTGATCTGTGGATTCTTTCAACCTCTATTTGGCCCTCTGGGTCAAAAACATCAGGGCAATTTTCCTTGAGAATTTTTTGAAGGATGATTTCTAGGTTCTTTCTTTGATCATGGCTTTCAGGTAGTGCAATAATTTTTACATTGTCTCTCCTGGATCTATTTTCCAGGTCAGTGGTTTTCCCCATGAGATATTTTACATTGCCTTCCATTCTTTCAGTTTCTTGGATCTGTTTAACAGCATCTTGATTTCTCATAAAGTCACTAGCTTCCATTTGCTCCATTCTGATTCTGAAGGAATGAATCACCTCAGGGAGCTTTTGGGATTCCTTTTTCCTTCTGGCAAATTTGGCTTTTTAAGGCATTCTTCTCCTCATTGCTTTTTATAGCCTCTTTTGCCACTTGAGTTAGTATATTTTTTAAGGTATTATTTTCCTCAGTCTGGCTGTTGACTCTCATTTCATACTTTTCATGCATCCTTCTTATTTCTCTTCCCAATTTTGCCTCTACTTCACTTATTTGGTTTTTAAAATCCTTCTTAAAGTCCTCTATTGCCTGTAACCCATTCGTATTTTCATTTTCGGCTTTTGGTGCAGGATTTTTCACCTCACAGTCCTCTGACTGTTCCATGCTTCGATCCTCTTTGCCCCCAAAGTAGCAGTCTAATGTT
This sequence comes from Gymnobelideus leadbeateri, assembly GCA_011680675.1. Classification (NCBI taxonomy): domain Eukaryota; kingdom Metazoa; phylum Chordata; class Mammalia; order Diprotodontia; family Petauridae; genus Gymnobelideus; species Gymnobelideus leadbeateri. The sequence continues at coordinate 32,856 of WOXC01006119.1, read as the reverse complement.
GAATTTTTATGTTTATTTTGTTTCCTTTGCCTAGGCATGTTGCCATTTAATTATTTGACTTTTGGGCTTGTTGCCACAGCAGGACTCTGCCACCAGCCAGGGTAGCTTCTTTCCCAAATGCTGGGGTTTTCTCAATTTCTGGAGCTATTAGTTGAGTGGCCTCTGTGAAGCCTCCACACACTCTGGCAAGCTGGACACACACCCCAAGACCTCCACTCCAGACTGCAATCCAGATTCATAGAGGTTAAAGCAAGAGTGATTGTGCCCTAGACTGATCATCGGATCCCCCTACAGTTTGCACGCCAGGAGCTAAAGCTGCAACTGAAGTTTCACACTGATGTCTTTGCTGTGGCTCCTGAGCAGCTTCTCACCCCCAGGGGAAGAAGCTGATGTGTTCCCAAATACTGGTCCCCAAGTCCACAGGGTACTAAACTCTCACTTTGTCTGTGGCATCTATGCATTGATAATTCTGGATACTCCACAGCTGTTGGTGTTGTGGGGTCCCTCCAGCTGGCTGCTGGTCTGGCCACCCTCAGGCTAAAACCGGTACTCACACAGGCCTCTGCTTGGCTCCCAGAGCTCTGTGCTGGCCATTCCTTGCTGGACTTCAAGACTGTCCTCAGCAGGAGGTTAGATTCTCTGTCTCATTTTGTGGGTTCTGGAGCTCCAGAGGTCGTTCATAGTGCCCCTTTTACATAATTTTGAAGTGGTGTGGGATGGATCACTATGATAGTGCTGTTTTTACTCCGTGCTAATGTATTTTATGAATACAAACACAAAAAAATGATTATCCTTGGCAGTAGAAATGAAACCAAGGGCACATTTAATTAATTTACAATTTATTTGTCCATGCCAAAGGCACTGATTGGAATATAATCTTTGATTAACCTTGGATAATACTACTGAACATCACTTCTGGATGCTAGTTTGATGCTACAGCTATATATTAAAGCCAAGTGGAGTACTCACCCATGTATCTAGATACTTTGGTTTAGATTTTAGAGGAAAGAGCATAAATTCTGAAATCAGAACACCTGGTTTATAATTTGACTTCTTTTATGAAGGGTGTGTATGACTTCAGAAAATACACTTAACCAATCTCCTGGCTTCAATGTCTACATTTGTCCAATGACTTAGGTAACCTATATCAGTGATGTGAAACTTAGAAAAGGAGCCCACTAAACCCTGCATATGGCATATTGACTTAGTTTTAAAATATTATCTGTTATTTTTATATTATTTTATATTTTGTTGTATTTTTAGATAAATATTTCCCATACACATAATCTGATTCAGGATGCCTTTAGGACTATTGTGGGCTACTTTCTGACTACAGATTGTGAATTTACTACCTCTGGACTACATGATTTCCAAGTTACAGTTAAGCTGTTAAGCCTATGATTTAGATATGTCTTGTAACTCTTACTCTACTCATTAGAGACAACACACATTCACACATACACACACCACAAGATGTAGAGTTCCTTATGAGTTAAACAATGCTTTTCCATCAAGAAAAAATACATTGAGGCAACACTCCACTTTTCTTGTATAGATACAAATTCATTGTGCCTGACACTTGACAAGTTTTGCTTATTTCATGCTGTGGGTTCTTATATTAGGTAACACACCCTCTGCATCAGTGAAGGACTCTGCCTCCTCCTCCTCTTTTCCTTTCATTGTTCCTTTGTTTCCTTCTCTCCATTTTTCTCTCTGTGATTTCTCCCTTGCCACCCCCAACCCTCTGAATAGCTTCCCACTTGCTATGCAATATCTCTCCTCCCTCTTTTCAAACTCTGAGAATAGGGCCAATCTATTTAATCTTCACAAATGCTGGCCAGATGCTGCTGCCTTGTGAGCAATCTGCGATTTCATATCTCTTTCTCCATTCCCCCCCTAAATTTAGATCAGTAGCTTGTTAGAAGACAGCTCTTTTCTTCTGGAAACTAAAGTTCTCTGCTGGTGTATCTACCTTTATAGCTCTGTGTATGATCATATTAAAAGATGGAGGCAGCAAAGCCTCCCCACAGAGAAGTCTGTCCTTTGTGGGGTGAACACATTCTGAAATTTCAACTAAAAATTTCACAGAACTTAATGCAAACATGACCTAGAGATATAACTATAGAGAAATGTGCGCGCACACACACACACACACACACACACACACACACACACATACACACACACACACATATATATATATACACACATATATATATATATATATGCATATAGTCTGTGATAGCACTGAGTTCACATTTCTAATTCCCTTATAGTATATTTATATCTACCAATTCATGTACAGTATAACTTGCTCATACTATTGAACAAGTGTTTGTTGAATTACTGAGACATTAGCATAGCATTCAGACTAATCCCCATTCTGCCTATAAGTAGTTATTTCATACAACATGTTCAAAGTTCTTCAAATACTTACCAAGCAAAATTTGAAGTTGGCACTCAAAGCCTTTCACTATCTAGCACCACATTACTTTGAAAACTTAGATTGTATTACTTTCCTTTACCTTCCAGTCAAATGGACTATTCTCTATATCAGCACACATCCTGAAAGTACTTCTTTGTTTTTACTAACATTATATTATTTAATTTTGATTGATAAGTAAAGGGACAGTGGATATTTTCTACGAGTACTCAAAATATTAAGAGAAAGTGGATCAAAAGTTCAGGAATGGGACAGATTGTGTAATATAACCTGAGTATCTAAAAGGCATTGAGCTTCAAGAACTTTTAAAGAGGGTCTTCATTTAAAAATAAATTTGTCATAGGTAAAGGGAATTATATAAGAAAAGGAGGTAGTACAGTGGATAGGGTGCTTGACTGGAGTCAAGAAGAGGGTTTAAATTCAGATTCAGACACTATTATCTATATGACCAACAACAGAACTTGTTTACTTCATTTAATTCATTAAGTATTCATTTTTTTAAATTCAGAATTCCAAATTTCTTCCTTCCTCCCAGCTCTCCCACATCTATTGAGAAGGCAAGCAATATGACATAAATTATATATGTGAAATAATGTAAGAAAAAATTCCATATTAGCCATATTGCAAAATAAGAAAAAAGAAACAAGAAACACGAAGTCAAAAAAGGTTGTTTCAATCTGCATTCAGAGTTAATCAGTTTTGCCTCTTGGAGATGGATAGTATTTTTTATCATGGATCCTTTGCAATTGTCTTGGATCGTTGTCTTGATCAGAGCAGCTAAGTCTGTCACAATTGATCATCGCTGTTGTTAAGCATTGTGCAAAGGGATACAAATACAAAAAAATTTGAGCTCACTCAAGGAGTTTACAAATTACCAAGGTAATATATCATGCCTATAGATAAATATAGGATATGTGTGTATGTATATCTGTATGTGTATGTGTTAGGAATTGGAAAGTTCTTTTGAAGGAGATAGTATTTGAACTGATCTGGAAGTAAAGCTAATGGTTCAAAGAGTCAGAGATAAGGAGGGACAGCATCATAGGCATGGAAAACAACAATTGTAAAGATACAAAGGTGGGAGATGGGGATGCTGTGTTACAAGGAGATGCAAGTACATCAGTTTAACTGGAGATTAGAATATGTGAATGGGATTAATATATAATCACCCTGGAAAGAAAGACTGGAGCCAAATGAGTAGAATTGTAAGTGGACTTTAAGTTCTATTAAGGAGAGTTATTTTTTTTACTAGAAAGCATAAAATAAAAATAATAGACAATTGGAACCAAAAATAAATAAGAGAATATTGAGATCATGTATAGCTATCTTCAGTAAGTTCAAATCACTGTACTATAAAAAGTCATCTCAACATACTATATAACATTCAACTGGGGATCAATAGAATGTCTCCTGATTTTTCTTGATTTATTGTACTAGATTTTATCCCTCAAATTTTCTGTTATGTCACTTTGCTATGTAATTTTTGTAAGCAAAGTTATTAGCTACATCCAAGTATATAAACATGTATTTATAAAGATTTTACAGTATAAAAAAAAACGCAAATCATATACTATACAAGAATCTGGGTATGGGTGATTCTCTTTAGTCTGGAATGTCTTAGGAGATGTGCTCCAGAACATGCCCAGAAAACATACTTCATAGAAGGCTATTCTCCATTGTCAATGGAGGAAAATATCACATAGCATACAACAAAACACTCTAGACCAACCAAAGCTTCATGTTCAAGGATTATACAGTTATGTCACTGTCATGACTGATTGCTTCTCCTGTTCCACTTCTCCCTAATACCATGTAATTGGAGTCTCAAGTAGATATGTCTCAGTCAGAATTTTGTAAGTCAATTATCTTCATAGCCTGTCAAACTTCTAGTGACACTATAAATTTAAAAATCTCCCCATTGCCTCCTAGTTTTCTAGAAAAAAATATACTCTGGACTGTGATTGAATGAGGCTCAAAATGGCACTTTAACCTCCAGGAATGACCAAAAAGATGATTCTCTCCTCATCAAGAAGAGAAACACCTAATTTCATGCAGAGCACACAGGATTCACCCAATGAAGTGAAAATTCACAACTGTAGGTCATATGTCAATATCATTATTAATATTTATATAGCACTTTAAGTTTTATGAACCACTCTACATATATTTTCTTATTTAGCTTAGTCTGGATTTCTGTGAATAATCAGTGCTCTGAAGTGGTTATGTGTATTCAAATTCACACTATTCAAATTTATACTTATGTAAAATTATGGTAATTGGTTCCAGCCCAATGAAAATGTGTAGTGTGAATTCACACACTGTAGTGTGAATTCGAACAAACCCCACTTAATGGGATTTCTTATTCTCACTAATGGGGATCTAGCTTATAATTTTTAAATAACATGATAAACCTTATCATTTTAATGACACATAATTATAATTTGTGATTTATAGATGAGAAGATGGCAGAGAAGTTAAACAATGATAAAAATCACCACCCTGGGGCGGCTAGGTGGCGCAGTGAGTAGAGTGTTGGCCCTGGAGTCAGAAGGACCTGAGTTCAGATCCGGCCTCAGACACTTAACCCACACAAACAAAAACCTAGCCGTGTAACCTTGAGCAAGTTACTTAACCCCAATTGCTTTTTAAAAAAAATCACCACCCTGTGAGTGTATTTGAGGTAGCATTTGAACAAAGATCTAGCTAACTCCAATTCCATAACTTTATGAAGCCCATAGCAAAGCCCTGTACACTTCCACTCACCACCTAAGCAATGTCTTTGAGGAGTTCTGGTCTTGCCAAAGAGTAATACTGCAAACATAGTCCAGACAAAGTGCAAACATACTAAATGATGTCATTGAACTGAAGTGGCCAGATACACAGAGATAATAACCAACAGATGGCTACCCATCTGCTCGTCATTATAGAAACTATCATCAGGTAAATGTTGGATGGAGCTGGCCTAGGTTCTGGTGGTAGAGACAGAGCCAGGTTGCTGCCAGAACCACTCCATGGTAACTAGGTGATCCTCAGTACCATAAGAGAGGTCATAAGCATGTCAAACCAGACATAAACTATGCTGATATCATTAGATAGAAGTGGTCACATCTAAATTAGATTTTTGGTGTAGGGTTAGCATCCATATCAGAAGGATTTTGACCCAAGTTCCTAGTGTGGTACATACTAGCTGTATGACTATAGACAGGTCCTCAAAGTGCTAGGTCATTTTTAAAGTATTTAAGTTATAGTCAGACATTCAATAAGTATTTAATACAGACTAACTTTGTACTATGTATGGGATTAAGTGTTGGGGACAGAAAGATAATGTGATCAAAGAAATATAAAGCCCTGGCTTTCAAGTCACCTTCCTTCTAATGGAGGAGAAAACATAAATCTCTGTGTACCTTCCCAGTATATGAAGTTAATCAGAATAACAACAGTATTACACTTCATCCATACCCTAGGGTGCTCTCAATACCCTTAAGGAAGTCTAGACTCTCTGCCATTGGCTTCAACCAATAATAATTATGTTCTTCCACTTATAGGAAGTATCCTCTGTATTCCAGTCCCATTTAGCTATTCAGTGATTGGGTACATCTTTTTTTGGAGGGGGGAAGGCAAAGCAATTGGGGTTAAGTGACTTGCCCAAGGTTACAGAACTAATTAAGTGTCAAGTGTCTGAGGCCGGATTTGAACTCAGGTCCTCCTGACTTCAGGGTCAGTGCTCTATTCATTAAGCCACCTAGCTGCCCCTGGATTCATTTTTATTTAAAAAAATAATTCAACTATTTTAACTACAATTTTATTAATATACTTCCTTAACACATGGGACATAATTCTTCTAAATACCACCATTTCATACTTTGGAGAGAGGAAGGAGATTTGGTTCACAGTTTAGCTACATTTTTATACAGCAGAATTTGAAGTTCTATGTCAAAACCCTCCAGAGACTCAAGCTCTTAACTTTTCAGGGCCTCTCTCCTGGGCTGAGTAACTATAACTTCCAGTTTGGAATGCTTGCTCTAAGGTCATAACAATTCAATTCTAGATCCAGTGAGGATGATAGCTCCTGCACCTGGAATTGAGAAGGAGAAATGAAAGTGAAAACTAGTCCAAGTATTTTTTCTCAGGGCCATAGGGATGGAGGAATGAGGGGATGGTAATCCTTTCCTTTCTTAGTGAGTTCATGGAACCTATACCACACATCATTTTCTCAGAAGGAGGGTAACTCCATGTTAGGTGGTCTAGTCATGTTCCAAAGCCCCAGCTGCAGTTCCATTTGGATTTCTTAGGTTCCTTTGTCATTATTTTCATCATGCTTTTCAGCTGTATGGAATTTTTTAGACATCTGGTCTAATCCCTTTACTTTACAGATGATAAAATTAAATCACAGCTCCCTAACTGAACCATATGCCACTCAAGGCAAAGACTAGGCCTTGTATCCCTTTGGTACATGGCATGGTCCTAAAGACAATCTTTGCTACATTCAGGAAACACTATTAAGTAAATGAAACCTATGATCAAAGGTCATATTAAAAGGAGTACTTAGAAACTTCATTTTCTTCATAGATCCTTTAATTGATTTTGACTTTGGGGGGAAAGATCATTAAATTAAGGTAAAATTTAATGTCATTTTCTTTCAAGAGTTTTACCCTCCCATTGCCATATTTTGGTTATTTGTATATGGGCCAGAGAACTGGATAAAGTGACAACATGTTGAAAATTAAGCAATGAAAAGAGTATGGGAAAAGTCATTTATAAAAATACTGCAGAATCATCCAATATATTTTATATAGACATGGTATTTTTCCAATCTTATAATTCACAAATGAATTTATCTTTATAGGATCACAGACAAAGTTAGAATAGACTATTAATATGGTTTTACCTTTCTGAGTTGAAATTAAATTACATGAAAATCCTAAATATTATTTCTAGTTATATAAGATTACTGGATATACCCTGATAGAATATCACCTTTAGTCACTTCATATGAGGGGTGAGTACATGAACCCACCATCCCCAGCACATCAAGACAGGTGAATATCCCCATCTCTGTTCAATTATACATTCTCTGTTGGCAGGTAATATGGACATCTTTTCCCATAGAATGATGCCCTGTAAATTAAACCAATGACCTGTTAGTTCACTCTATGTGAGCATTCCTTCCACCTATGCACTTGTTCCCTAGATAGACTAGTTGTTTCATATGTGTTTGTTCATCAAAATTGGGAAGAACTGATGTGCTTTCTTAGCAGTAAACATGTCGACATCTTCCAATATAGCCTAACTGATTTTCCAAGGACAGGAAAAATTTAGGAGTTTTGATCTTGAATGGAGAATAACCTTTAGAATGTTTGAGGATATGTTATCAAAAGTTGAAAGTTAAATTAGTAGTTATCCATTGCTAGGATAAAGAAACTATGCCTAGCTGTTTGCTGCATCGTGTCCAGAATACTATTCTCATCCATATTCCTTTGCTATTTATGGACAGAAATACCTTGCCTAATTTTTAGATACTAAATTTTAAGAAAAAAATGAAATGTTTTTACTAATCAAGGGAAGCTATCCTACTGTTCCTCTGTTTTCCTTTCAAATGATTTTAGACATATTTAAGTATAGAATCACTTTTGAAAATCAGACTTCCCTTGCTCCACAAGGGTGATTTCCATAACTGATCTCATTTGACCAACATCATAGAGCTATTATGAAAAGATGTACAACTGTCCATAGAAGGATGTCTCTTCCCTAATCTTGACAAAAGTCATAGGAACTTCTGATATGCTAACTTGAGATATAATTCATTTCTCAATTACTCTATTAAGTTGATAAAGTAGGAAATGTAGGAAATGAAATCACCCCCAGTTTTCTTGAATTGATAGTTCCAGTGAAATTGTTGTGCCTCTAGAGACAGAAGCTGAAGGCAACTGATAACGTGGATGAAATACCAAAGCCCCTTCAGCCTCATTCCATGAACATTCACCTTGTGAGAGTTGTTCAAAGAGTTTAAATCTTGACAGAAGAGAATCATTTCATCAGTTGCACAGAAAAGAGGAAGCTTAAGTCCAGCTTAACGTAACCCATCCAGTCAGCCCACTGCCTCCTCCTACTTCTATCCTAGCTACTTTTGCTAGGGGTTGGTCCTTATCCTTTTAATTGGAAGGGCCGTACTAAATGTGAAAGTCAACTGAACAATGTTAGAAAGAGGGAGCATAAATCAAAAATAGACCATAATGGGTAAAAGTAAACACAGTGGGTTGGCCCTAAGAATTGACTGACCTGGCACTTTGCCCCATGATGATTATTTAAATCCAGAATGTGAACATTTGTGGTTTTGAAAATTAGGCACCTGCATTTGTATTAAGTATACCAAATATGAAATAATTCAAATGCATAATAATGAAGAAATAAAAATATAAAAGTTCACATATGTTATATTTTGGAATTTGCATTATTTGTAATGTCTTTTAAGGCTTTGAATACTAATATGTATTTAAAAAAAACAACTTATAAATGAACAGAGGACTATAAGATTTAGGACTGGAGAGACCGGAAGAAATCATCATAACACACCTTTTCGTTTAACTTATGTTTGAAACTCAGTATTAGCAATGTAAGCTATGATTGAGATAGGAACATCAAGAAAGGTTTCATGAAGAAGATAGTGCTTTAAAGTTTTTGGAAGGACATAGGGATCTAGGAAGCAGGAGTAATGTTGGTGCTTATTCTAGGTACCAATGACAGTCTGTTCAAAGGTACATAGATTTAAAATCAGTGCTACGTATGAAAATCTAAAGACTTTCTTGCTTTTGTATATATATATCCTCTGTGCCTAGCAAAAATATATATGTACATATCTTAATATATTATATATTTTCATCTATTATTTAATATATAATGTGACCTATAATACATATGTTATATATTATAAATTTATATATAATAAAATAAAATACATCGAGTTTCAAAAGGAACTAATTATATTGAAACAAAGTTAATAAAAGAATTTTAAAAACCACAAATGCCAGGTTAGGAGAGTCTGACTATTCTAGTTTAAAATAAAAATTTACCAAAAATTGCTTTTATAATTGAAAAGTGGTCATCCTGCTTTCCATAAAAAAAAAAAAAAACAGAGAAAGCATCTTATTTGGTAGATAGCCCATTCTGTTTTGGGGTAGCCCTGATTATTAGGAAGTTTTCCCTCACAGCAAGCTTAAATTTCTACTCTGCAATGTTTGTCCTGTTTTTAGTTCAGTTTACTTTACTTTTATCCTTTTCACAAAAGGGTGTTATTGATTTTCTCACGACCAACCTCATAAGTTTCTTATAAGCCTGGAGATATTAATATTTTTAGCATGGTCCCCTTTGACTATCATGTGAAACTAGGATCCTTTTCTGAATAATGTTTTTAAATACATAAAATCCATAATATTACAAAGGAAAATAAATACTATTATATAATAAATGTATACACATAATCCGTACATATATTGAGTGAGAGAGAGAGAGGGAGATTTCAAGGGCTCTAACTTAAGAAACCTTTTTAAAAGTTTTTGACACTATAATAATAACTATTATGAAGAGAAATGGGCCAGATTCCACAACTTTCTAAATGATGAAAAGTTCTTCTGTAAGCCCAAACCAAATCCCTGCTACTGCGATTTAGATTAATTTCTCTGACCCCTAAGTGCAAGCTAAGAAGGAATACCTATTCTCCCTAGTATAAGCATCGAGATCAATGAAAATATTTCAGGATGGCATTCATTTCTCTGATGTGCTGGTGCTCCAAATAGCTCTTTTTTTTTAGTGTTTCTTAAGTAGGTGAAGTTACAGCAAGAGGCATTTTCTTTTTTTTTAAACAAATGCTTTATTAACCTGTTTTACATCATTCATTTCCACCAGATTTTGAGTTACAATCATCCCCGCCCCGTTTTTCCCATACCCACCCTCCCAGAATAGCAGTCCCACAAGATATCGATTCCTCCAATCTGCTCTCTCCCATACCTTCTCCCATACCCCCTTCGACTTTTCCATTAGAGGAAGGTGAACCTTTGTGTCCCAAAGCCTGCACATCTTATCTCCCAATTACAAGCAAAAGAGTATTAATAATAGTATTTATATATATTTGAAACATTTAATCTTAAGACCTCGAATTTCAGATCCATTTCCTTCCTCCCTTGTCACCCATTCCCTCTGGGAAGTAATTCAGTATATGTTGTACATGTCTAGCTATGCAAAACATTATCATAGTAGATATATTGTACAAGGCTGCTTATAATTCCCTCCCACTCATCCCACCCCCCACCTGGTCCATTCCCTACATGATCCTGTCCCTCTTCTATAGTGGGTAATTCCAACCTCCCCTCACCCCAAGGATGCCCTCCCATCCATCATCCCTCCTCTCATCCCCCTTCCCCCTATCATGCTGCAGGTTCAGATATTCCATTTAGAATGTATGTCATTCTCTCCCTGAACCAAATTCAATGAAAATGTGGTTTTGCCTTCCTTATTCTCCCCCTACTTTGCAACCACTTCCCCTTGCTTCTTCTACATGGGATAGTTTACACTACCCTATCTCTCCCCATCTCCTCTTGCCACTTTCCTCTCTCACCTCATAATTTCATCCCTTGAGTATCCTCCCTTCCCAACAAATTCAACCTATGCCCTCTATCCATATGTAACTGTAACCATATACACACACATTCACATATGTATTCATATGCCTACATACCATTCTTCCATTATTTTCATAGTGAGAAAGATTTCATCAGTCACAGTTATTGTTTTTCCATATAGGAATGTAAATAGTTCAACTTTGATAAGTTCCTTTTGATTTCTTTTGCCTGATTACCTTCTCAGGCATCTCTTGCTTCTTGTGTCTGGATGTCAAATTTTCTATTCAATTATGTGTTTTTTTTTTCCTCAAGAATGCTTGAAAGTCCTCTATTCCACTGAATGCCTATATTTTCCCCTGAAACAAAATACTCAGTTTTGCTTGGTAGGTGACCCTTAGGTTCATTCCCAGCTCTTTTGCCCTCTGGAATTTCATATTCCATGCCCTTTGATCCCTCAGTGTAGAAGCTGCCAGGTCCTGGGCTATTCTGATTGTGTTTCCACAATATTGAAATTGTTTCTTCCTGGCTGCTTGTAGTATTTTCTCCTTGATCTGGGGATTCTGGAACCTGGCTATAATATTCCTGGGAATTTTCTTTTTGGGATCTTTTTCAGGAGGTGAATTGTGGATTCTTTCAACCTCTATTTTGCCCTCTGGATCTAAAACATCAGGGTAATTTTCCTTGAGAATTTCTTGAAGGGTGATTTCTAGGTTCTTTCTTTGATCATGGCTTTCAGGTAGTCCAGTAATTTTTAAAATGTCTCTCCTGGATCTATTTTCCAGGTCAGTGGTTTTTCCCATGAGATATTTCACATTGCCTTCTAATCTTTCATTTGTTTGGATCTGCTTAACAGCATCTTGATTTCTCATAAAGTCATTAGCTTCCATTTGCTCCAGTCTAACTCTGAAGGAATGAATCTCCTCAGTGAACTTTTGAGATTCTTTTTCCATCTGGCAAATTCGACTTTTTAAGTCATTCTTCTCCTCATTGCCCTTTGGGGCCTCCTTTGCCATTTGAGTTAGTCTATTTTTAAGGTGTTGTTTTCCTCAGTCAGGCTGTTGATCCTCATTTCATACTTTTCCTGCATCCTTCTCATTTCTCTTTCCAAATTTTCCTCCACTTCTCTTATTTGATTTTTAAAGTCCTTCTTAAGGTCCTCTATGGCCTGCAACCTGCTCATGTTTTCCCCTGGGGCTTTTGGAGCAGGACTTCTGACCTCACAGTCCTTTTCCCGCTCTATGCCCCCAAAATAGGAGTCTAGGGTTGCATTTTTCTGTTTCCTTTGCCTTGGCATGTTGCCACTTAATTACTTGACTTTTGGACTTGTTACCACAGTATGTCTTTGCAGACAGATAGGGGAAATTTCGTCCCAAACGTGTGGGAGGGCAACTTCTGTTTCTGGCAAGCTGTAAACCCACCCACGACCTCCACCCCATATCACAATCCAGATCCAGGGAGGTTAAAACAAGAGAGATTCCCCCCCAAGACTGATCGCTGGATCTCCCTACAGTTTGCAGGCCAGGAGCTAGAGCTGCCTCTGAAAACTACAAAATGGCATGTCTCCTCAGGGGCTTCTAGCCCCCAGGGGAGGAAGCTGATGCATTCCCCAAATACTGGTCCCAAAGTCCATAGGGCACTAACCTCTCATTTTGTCCTAGGCATGTCTATGTTGATAATTCTGGAGTCAACACAGCTGCTGGTGTTCTGGGGTCTCTCCAGCTGGCTGCTGGCCCTGCTGCCCTGGGGCTAAAACCTCAGCTCAAGGGGACCTGGGCTCTGCTCAGCTTGGCTTCCCGCACTCTGCAAGCTGCAAGCTGCCGGCTCCCAGAGTGCTTCACTGGTCCTTCCTGCAGGGCTGCTGGGCTGTCCTCAGTGGGAGGTTAGCTTCTCTGTGTTGTTCTGTGGGTGCTGAGACTCCAGAAGTTGTTCAGAGTCCCTTTTTACATAGTTTGGGGGGAATCTGGGGGTAGAGTGGCTTGGATGAGCTGTTTCTACTCCACCATCTTGGCTCTGCTCCAAGAGGCATTTTCACAGAGATGGAAGAGAGAGAAATGTTAACTTGATGAAAGTAATGGATCAATCCATTAGAGCTGTGCCTTCTACCCCCCTTAAATTCATTTGGCTTTCCCAGTTAAAGTTGTGTGTGTTTGTCTTCAGCAGAGGGAGAGCTCCTAGTCAAAGGAGAGAGTCAGATGATGGATCTTACTGGTTCAAATCCAGACATGACATCAGCAGACTTGTGTGAAATGACAGGAGCAGGGAATTTAAAGTCTTGGTCTAGACATCGGTTTCTCTGGTGAAATAGATATAGTACTTAGAAAGATTTAATGGAAAGGACAATAGTCACTTATCACAGTGCCTGATACATAGTAGGTGTTTAATAAATATTTATTGACTGATTGAATAACTAATTTCTCTAAAATAGTTGACATGTTGATTGCTAAAGAGAAATCTGCTTGATTCTGCAATAGATACAATATGTCTTCCTTATAAACAACAGAGAGGAAAGAAACCATTTTTTTGCCTTTTTTCCACCTTTACCCCTACTTGTTATTTAGGGTTATTTAATGTTCCTATGGAGAAACATCAGGCTGCCAGTATAACTGCATGCTTTCCTAGGGGTTAGCAGAGAAGGTAGCTCTTTGAAGATTATTAGAAAATGGATGAGTATGGTATATGGCTATTGGCTGTCATTCTAACTTCAGGTATCCCGGTCTGTCTAGAAGCATTTATTAAGTACCTATTATTAATAAGTACTTTGCTAAGTATAGAAAATACAAAGAAAGCCAAAAAATCTAAAAAAGAACAATCCCTCTTCTCAAGAATCACATAATTTATTTTATTTAATCACAGCATGCAAGCAAGTGTGTATATATAAGATTTGCCTCAGTTTCCTCATCTGTAAAGTGATCTAGAAAAGGGAATGTAAATTCCAGTATCTTTGCAAAAATAAACCTCAAGCGAGGTTATGAAGAGTCAGACATGACTGCAAAACGACTTAAATATATCTTTCCCTTTGGTAAGATGCAAGCTGCAAGCCTATTTTTAAAATTTTTTTAAAAAGTAATTGGGGTTAAGTAGCTTGCTCAAGGTTATAGGGCTATTTATTTATTTATGTGTGTGTGCTAATTTTCGGAGGCCAGAACAGATCCTGGGTCCTCCCAAACTCCGGGGTCAATGCTCTTACTGCGTCACCTAGCCGCCCCTAAGATGCAAGCTTCTTAAGATAAGGCAGTCTTATTTTCGTCTTTGTATTTCCCACTGCTTAGCTCAGTATGTTGCACATACTACACTCTTAAGAAATGTTTGTTCTTTTATTAAGTGTGAAAGTCTTGGCTCTGTCTCTTATTTTAAGTGAGTTGATAGAAGCTAGTGTGACTTCACACCAGTTACTTAAATCTCCCAGATTCCCTGTCATTTTACAAATACTCTCCATCCCACAAGATTGCTGAGGAAAGAATTTTGTGAAGAGCAAAGACTTCTATAATGATAAGTTATAGAAATTTGTGTCTAATTAGAGAGGTATTGAATGCTCAGATATTATAGCAGTGCAGCTCCAGTTTTCACTGGTTTTGTCAAGTGAGAAAAACATTAAATATAATTCAGATGATGAGCTATGTTTGTTGTTTAAAGATAAGATAAAAGGTCACCTCTAACTGGTTGGCCACGCTCTGCTGAAAAATGTGGCCATGGTGGCCTATGAAAGAGATATGACAAAAGCATCAGCAACAACAATATTTCCACACTTCAAAAATGTCATGATTTTATCACTGTGATTATTTCCTCCATCAACACAGATCCTAACCTTGATGCAGTCTACCTACCTTTTTTTGGTAACTGTCCCCTGACTCACAGTTATAAACTGATGACACCCTTCCAGTGATGAGAGTCGCCAAATTTACCTAGACTAAGACACAGAGGAGAGGTAGTTTGTAGTAGTATATTAAGAGGTGGCCTCAAACAGAAAGATTTGGCTTGAACTCTTGCTCTTGACTTATACAGCAAGATCCTGATTAGCATAAAGAATCAGTACCATGAAGTAGCCATGTTTTCTGGATTCATATTGCATATTTGCATTAGCCTAGAATTATGACATATTTTGTGTAATTGGAATTTCAAATAGTAAAAATTCACATATATGTGAATGCATCCATTATTTGCATTAATCCTCAGGATTTAGCTATGGGCTCTATGGTCTGGGAGAATTGGTCTCTTGGTGTCCCCAGGTAACTTTCTAAGAATGTATGTTATGAAATATTGCTGATAAGCATTGTTAGAGTTTCATTACACTAGGGAAATCAAAGGGATAAACAAATAAAATGTCATAAGCACTAGGATGTTCCTGGACAAACTGATATTCCATTAGTATTCCCATAATTTAAGACTATCCAGTTTGATAGGACCTACCAGAGTTCAGGATCCACGGGCATATCCTTTGATAACTGAAGTTCTGAAGGTCACTTTCACTCCATGATTAGACAGCTGAGAAGAGCCTTAGTGAAAGATTTTAGAAAAAGTGTACGACATTTCCTCCCCCCGCCCAGTATTATAAACACATATTGAAATCATTTGAGTGGTGGATAGATTGGATCTGAAATATTCATTCATTTAGAATGAAAAAGACCTGAGTTCACATGTTGCTACTGTCACATACTAGTTACATGACCACAGATGGGTAAGCCATCTAAACACTCAGTGCCCCCACTCAACTATCTAAGCTTCTAGGTCAGAGATTAACTGCCTATTTGATTTAGCTTAGGTCAACTAGGACTTTTCAATATTGATGAAATCACTGGTCTTACCTCTTTCTCCCACATTATTCTCCCTCACCAAACCAAAGTTTAGTATTCAAATCATTTAATCCATTCAGAAAATAATATAATTCAAGGTTTAGTTAGGATAATAGTAATTGATTAGAATTTTCTCCCCCTTTCAAAAAAAGTGTACTTTTAAAATGTTACATTTATTCTTGTTTTTATTTATATTTTAGTAGTTAGTGTTTATATTGTTGTTTTTATTGTGCTAACCTTGACTTTATATCATTTTGTAAAAGTCTTCCCAAAGCTCTTTGTGAAAATAACAGTGTGATTCACTGTGGGAAATTTTACTTGGCCTGGGAACAGAAAGGATTGACAGATTGATGGGCCTTCGAAACCCAGACTTTGCCCTGTAGGAAAGGAAATGCCCAGGCATACTGCCAAGAGACTGATGTCCCTGCTGAGTGAGGGGAGACCTTCTACTCTCCCTGGCAGTAGCCTACAGTGCATATTCTGTGCCCAGGGCACAGTCAGATGGGCAGAAAGAATAGAGCAAAGCTATTTGTTTGGTAGTATGGGGGTTGTTAGATGCTAAGAACTTGACTAGTGCTAAAGAACATGAAAGTGCCTCTATACACAGGATAACATTTGGAAATCTGCCTCCATGTAAGGTACAAGGCAATATGGAGGGGATAGAGAAATGGAAGAAAAAGTGAGAGGTAGGAGTATTCTATCTGAATGATAATCTAATCCCTGTACCTCCTCTCATGAATTGGGCTTTAGGTATTACCAAATTAGACTTCCTTGATGGCAAGAATCAGGTACTTGGGGGTGGCTAGGTGGGACAGTGAATACAGCACTGGCCCTGGAGTCAAGAGGACCTGAGTTCAAATTCGGCTTCAGACACTAAACACTTACTAGCCATATGATGTTGGGCAAGTCACTTAACCCCAAGTGCTCTGCCTTCCCTCGCTCCAAAAAGGAAAAAAAAAGAACCAGGTACTTGACTTTCTTCACATCCAGGGAGCTACCACAGTGCATGCCACTCAATAAGTGAATAATAAATGATGGTTGACTAGCTCTTTTTTCCCTCAGACTCTGTTACACCCCTTAATAAGGTAATCCCATGAAAGAGACCCTTTTTCCCCTTTCCATTGCTTAGCTAAAGTGGAAGGAAAGAAGGGCAGAGGAGGAAAGAAGAATGGAAATAAGTTTTATGGTGCTGGATTGAGGAGGTCAGCTAGTATTTGGAAGGCAAGAATGATTGCCTTGGAGAACTTCTCAACTTCCTTTTGATGATCTTGCTCTTATGTATTAGATGCTTCACTCTGTCCCCTACTCCTTGGACACCACTCTATGAGTCAAGTGTGGTTTTGTTATGTTTGGCAGTGACCATACCACCATGTTCCCCTCTCTCTACCTTGTCCTAAAAAAAAGTCTATTTTTAGTTTTCAGGTATGAAAAACAAACTATGTATTTTACATTATGCAGTGGATAATTAGATGTCCATTTCTAACACCCTGTCCTTTGATCTTGTGATTTCATGTATAAAATTCTATGATATGAATGTTTCTAAAGAAGTTTCCATTAAAAAATCAGAAACATGCATTAAGCATCTCAGTTCTTACCTTATTTCATTCAATTGGAAAGATTAGCATCATTTATAACCATTATTAGAACACATGTACTGCATATCTGAATCAGAGAGGCACTGATATCTACCAGGGGTCAAGATCATTGCTGTAGACCAAAGTCTGAGCACAGATTTATGGAAAATGTTTTTTTGTTTGTTTGTTTGTTTGTTTCCCAAAGACCATAATCTTGGTATCCCCACCTCCAACAAGAACTATTTTTTTATATAATGATTTTTTTAATTGAGTTCATCTTTATGGGATAAAACTAAATATATTTTGAGTTGCCTAATTATTTCTATTTTTTAGATTCCTTTGGAGTTTGACAGTAGTATTAAAGAAAGCAGAAGAAACAAGCCTCTACAAAACTGCATTCTAATAATTAGATGCTGTCAACTTAAAACCCCATTTCATTTACTTAATCTATCTTTCTGATATTAACTATCTTTCCTGATATGTGAGGTGGGGAGGAGGGCCTGGGGAAAATTGAGATCGATGTCTGAAGCACATTCATTTAGGGTATTAAGGATGGACTTAATGTCCATCTAATCTTATTCATAGCTGAACAAGTGTCTCTTATAATTTAAGGAACAAATGATCTGGGTTATGTCTAAATACCTCATACTAGAGGGGGGCATCACTTCCAGAGAAAGCTTGGAATAATTAAAATTCTAGGGTTTTGTTTTTGTTTTTGTTTTTATTGGTATATATTGTAATTTAAGTCAGCCTCTGAGAAACTTTTACCCATTGCGCCTACTTCTAGTCTGGAGCAAAGTAGAAAAAGAGTAATTTTTCTTCCGCATAGCTATTCTTATACATGAAGATTCCTAGTCTATCATCCTCATAAGGATAATCATAATAATAAATAGTACAAAATGCTATTAATAATAACTAATAACTAGCAGTATAAATAGTAACAATCAAAATGACTAACATTTATATAGCACTTCAAGTTTTGCAAAACCCTGGATATCTGTTCTCATTTGATTTTCACAACATTTTATAGATAATAACAGCCAAATTCATATGACATTTTAAGGTTTTCAAAGAGCTTTACATGTATTCTTATTTTTTCATTTCTGCAACAATGTTGGAAAATAGATGTTATTATTATCTTCATTTTACAGCTGAGGAAACTGAGGCAACCAAATTTTAAGTGACTTAGCTAGGATCACATAGCAAGTTGTGTTCAAGGCAGAATTTGAACTTAGTTCTTTTGACTCCACATGCTGAGCTTTATCCACTGTGCTAACTCTGCCAACAGATGAGGAAAAAGACTAAGAAAGATTAAATAATTTGCCCAGTACCACACAGCTAGTAAATATCTTAGGGGGACTTGAAGTCAAATCTACTGCTCTTACACACTGTACCATCTAGGTGTTTTTAAATATCTCCCCTTGTTTTCAAGAAATCATCAGATACCATCAATTTGAGGTCTTCCATCATCATTTTACTATCTTCTTAAGATTCTGTAGTTTATCAAAGCACTTCTTAAATGTGGTACCCAGGACTGAAAACATACTCCAGGTTTTGCCTGCCTGAGAATAGAATAAAGTATGAATATCATCTCCTTATTTCCAGATGCTGTCCTAAATGGAACTTTAGATCATATGAGATTTCTTAGCTTCCATGTGATACTATCACTCAAATTTAGTTTGTTGTTTACTAGTATTCCCAGAACTTTTCCAGACAAACTTTAGACAAATCGCAGATGATATAAATGGAAAAGTTATTGAATATATGTGTATGTGTATATATATATATATATATACATATATATATATGGATGATGTAGTAGTAGTAGTAGTAGTAGTAGCAGCAGCAGCAGCAGTAATAGTATTACATATATAGGCATATATAAATATGAGTTCATACATACATGCTTGCATACACACACAAACCAATGATTCTTAACCTGGGTTTCACAGATCTCCCCTAAGGAGTGAATGAATAGATTTCAAGGGGGTCATGAATTTGGATGTGAAAGAAAAGACAATATTTTTTTTTCTGAGAAATGATCTATAGACTTACCAGATTACTGAAGGGGTCAACAAAATATGCAAAAAAATTTAATAACCCCGCCATAAAAAGTTCAACATTTTTCTGTGCATTGTTTCTAGTGATTATTCTTTCTTTTTTCAGTACTATGAATAATAACCCATATTTCCATAGTATATTAAAGTTTATAAAACACTCTCTATGCTATAAAGTAGTGAAGTAGGAAGAACAAATCCAAATGGATTTTAAGTGATGATGAAATTGAAGCTCAGGAATGTGACATGACCATAGTTACATGATTACATAGTTACTAATAGAGCCAGAATGGAAACACAGGTTTTTGGAATTCAAGTTCAATTCCAGACTGTCAGATGTGGCAGATGCAGTATGCTGTAGCATACTAATATGAATATATTTCAGATATAACCTCAAGATGGAGGGCTGGTACAGGGTTTTCCTTTATAACCCATCCATTACCAGGAGTATGTTTAAAATACAGAGACACCTAGGATGGTGTCAGAATGGGGAAAGTTTGGAAAGAGGAAAAACTCTTTTTTTCCATGGTAGCTATTTGGGATTTATGGATCAAAGGTTTAGATATGAACCTCCCATTGAAATGGTAAGAAATACTATACCCCTCATACATATAAAATCATGCAAAATATATTTCTACATTAGCCATGCTAAAAAAAATAAAAAAGAAAGAATGAAAAATATACTTCAATCTTCATTCTGAATCTGTCTGTTCTATATTTGAAGGTAAAGAACATTTTTTATCAGGAGTCCTTTGGAGTTCTGGTATATCATTGTATTGATTAGAGTTACTAAGTCTTTCACAGTTGACTATATTTACATTATTGATATATATATATATATATATATATATATATAGTTTTTCTGATTCTATTAACATCACTTTATATCAGTTCATTTAAGTTTCCCCAGTTATTCTAAAATCATCCCCTTCATTATTTCTCACAGCATAGTAATATTCAATCATATTAATATAACACAACATGTTCAGTCATTCCCCTCAGTTTACAATTCTTTGCCACCACAAAAGGGACTGCTAGAAAAATTGTGGCACATACAGATGCCTTTCCATTTTCTTTGATCTCCCCAGGGTACATACTAAGTAGTAATATTGTTGGGTCAAAGGATATGTGCAATTTTATAGCCCTTTGGGTCCAGTTTCAAATTGTTCTCCAGAATGGTTGCCTTAATTCACTGCTTCACCAATAATGCATTAGTTTATCTACTTCAATGATCTCTCTCTATTCCAAGGACCAGTAATAAGCATCTCAGAGTTTCAAATATTTTTAAGACCTTCATATTTCACAAATGTGAAAAAAAAGGACAGCTAGGTGGCTTAGTGTATCCACTGTTCCTGAAGTCAGGAAGACTAATCTTCCAATTTTCAAATCTGGCCTTAGACCCTTATTAGCTTTATGACCCTAGGCAAGCCCTTTCACTCTGTTTGCCTCAGTTTCCTTATCTGTGAAATGAGGTGGACAAGGAAGTAGCAAACTACTCCAGTACTTTTGCCAAGAAAACCCCAAATCTGGTCATGAAGAGCTAGACATAACCAACTGAACAGCAACAACATTTCACAAAACTCTATGGCTAATATAGTTGCATGTTTATTACTACTCTTAAAAGTTGTCTGATTACTACTATGTGCAATAAATATTGTACTTTTTCAGTGTTATCCCCTGAAGGGCCCTAAACACTTTGGTATCATTCTTTCCAACCATATTCTCATCAAAATGGCCTCTTCATTACAGGAGGATGAAACCTGATGAAATTATTCCCTGAAAACATCACACTCACTTCTATCTCCACATATTTGTTAACAATTTACAGCCTGTACATTTTGCAAGATTCATTTCATGTCTCCCCACCCCACACCATGCAACCTTCCTTCCCCAAATGTTCCAGGGGAAATTAAACTTTTCTTTGGACCATTGCATCATTATTGGTTCTACATATTGGTATTTTGTATTCTGTCCTTTCATTCTGGTTACTTATGTCATATATATTGGCTTTGTCTCCCCAAATAGGCTGGAAGATCCTAGAAGGCAGAAGTCATGTTTTCCATCCATTTTGTATATCATTCGATTAAAAAAAAAACATAAAGTACCAACTGTATGCAGAGCACTGTTTTAGTCACAAGAAGAGATACTAATATACATAAAACATAGAGGTTGTCTTCATGGAGCTCATAGTCAAGTGGAAGGGGCAGAAGGGTAACAGGAAGCAGATAAAACAAACACAGACCACTAAAATAAATAATTCTCCCTTCTCCTTCAGGGTGGAGAGTGGTAAAATGAAGATCTATGATTTCATTAGATTAAAGAATTCTTATGATGGAATGAAACTGACTCCACCAAACTAGTCTATAATATATAGTTTTATAGAGTTGCTTGAGGCATTTTGAGTTTAAATGATTTCTCTATCCTCACATACCTAGTATATCTCAGTGACAGGATTTAAAACCAATAATTCTTAACTATAAGGCCAGCACTTTATCTACTGCAACACATTGTCTTTCACGTAGTAATAAATGGTAAATATACCTAAGATTTGTTAACAAAATGCAATGTGAGTCCAGAGGTAGGGTTTTAACCAAGGTGAGCCAATTGGAGCTTTTTCCCAGGGCATTTAAATTTAAAGGGAGAGTCATACCACTGCCTTAGCTATTAGGACCCCAGATCTTGTCCTTTGCTGGTTTCATGTCTTGAAGATGCCATTGTGAGGTCCTCCCCACTTATGACTTCCTCTCTAGGGTTTGGAGTCAAGGGACTTTGAGCCATCCTATGGAATGAAGTTCAGAGCCATGGTGAAATGGGACATCTTCCAGTTAACATGACAGCCCTTGACTTGAGCAGAGTACATGGGATAAATGCTGGTGGTACAAAGAATATAATAGTTTTGAGTGTTGCAGAAGTAGAATTCTGGGGTTTCCTTGTATCCTGAATGAATACCACCCAGTCTAGTCCATTCTGCCCTACCTCTTCCCAACACTCATTTTACAGATGGGGCAACTGACATGTTATAACACAGATGGTTACTTGAACTAAAGGCTCCTAGTTCTCAACTACAAGCTCTTTTCATCACATTATGTTTATATTATCAGAGTTGCCTAGGTGGGACAGTGACTAAGAGGAATGAACTTGGAGTCAGGAACACCTGAGTTCAAATCCTGCCTCCCTGACTATGCCCTTAGGCAAGTCACTTAAATTCTCTCAGCTTCCCTTTCTTCTTCTCTTCTTAAAATGGGAACATAAATAGGGACATAAATAACATTTACTTCACAAGGTTATTGTGAGGATCAAATGAAATAACATGCATATATTATGATCATCTTAAAATTAGAATTGAGGTCATTTATTTCAGCTAAATAGAGATTTTCCACTTCTATTCTTAATACTGTTTTGTAAAGAAACTGGCTTTTTTCTACACATGTACTTATCCATTGACATTGCATGTTATTTTCAATATGGGAGAGATCATAGATAACATATAGTCAAGCCATGTCATTTTAAAAGGAAGAAACTGAGGCCCAGAAAGGTTAAGTGACTTGCTTGAGATGAGAAACCTCATTAATGCCAGAGTGATTAGAACTCAGGCCTTCTAAGTTCTAGTTTGTTCTTTGATCTATTACATACTCACTTTCCTTCTTCCCCTTTATTCAAATCATACATGTTTTAGAGAAAACTACAGAGCATAAAAGTTCTTAGTAAATCCAGATAATTCCCAAAGAAATGAATTTAACTCAGTGAAATTACGCCTTTCCCTGATGTTACATGATAAGCTAGTGAAATGATGAATGCTTTTTGTTCATTTTTCTTCCCACTGCATAAGAGGAAATCTTAATTTTCTCTTGATGTTTACTCAGATGATTTAATTTAATATTCACAAGAGAAGTGTAGGTTTGGTGATAAAAGATATTTTTAGTGGGATTGGATCTACAACTGATATTCATTCTGATTTATTAAAGAGACTTTCTGAGAAAAGTAATTTGAGACTGTTTAGTCTGTGGAATAGCTTGTGACAGAATAATGCCCATTATAGCTCTGTGCACATGCATATATTGTGTAACTACATATGTGTGATTTGATTATGT
The DNA here is from genome assembly GCA_011680675.1 of Gymnobelideus leadbeateri. NCBI lineage: Eukaryota > Metazoa > Chordata > Mammalia > Diprotodontia > Petauridae > Gymnobelideus > Gymnobelideus leadbeateri. Next base: position 9,286 of record WOXC01006119.1, on the reverse strand, counting down.
CATTACAGTGATTCTTAAGTAATGATGGTAAAAGAGCATAAATCTCAAATACAGTATATAGCATCATATTTATAAAGACAAAGAAAGGAAACAAGCATTTATTAAATGATTATTATTCCAGCCACTATGTTTAGTGATATAAACTTCAGTAAAAAGATAGTCTCTTATTTCAGAGAAGTTAAATTCTAATGGGAAATCCAACATATCAAAGGAAACTGAAAGATAAGAGGGGTGTTGCTCACTTGAGGCACATGGAAGTGCAAATTTCTCAGGAAAAGAACTGAGAGAGAAATTGAGGTTGTTTTGGTCCTGTCCACAAAATTGGGCCCCAGGAGGAACTCAACAATGGCATAAGGGGTAAAGCATTGAAAAATGATATGCCAGGTTATAAAGGCTGAATGGATGGTTGGATATTCCAGGGTAAGGAGAATCCTTACGAGAATCATTATCCTTGGTGCTGAGGAAAATTGCAGGATAAGAACACGTCAAAGGAATAGTTTGGAAGTCTGGAAGTCAGGAACAGAAAGGAGACTATCCAAAAAGTTTATGGTTATTAACAGAAATTACATTTTTCTGCCACTTACTAACTCTGTAACTTTAGGAAAAGCCCTTTACATGATCATAGATTTAAAGCTGGAAAGAAAATTAAAGGCCAACTACCTCGACCGTTATATTTTCAGAAGAGGAAACTGGTACCAATTAAGGTTAAGTGACCTAAAATTACAGAGTCAGATTACAATGGTCAGAGTTAGTATTTTAAACTAGGTACTTTGACCACAGACCTAGGTGTAACTTCCCTGTACAATGCTGCACCTTTGTTTACATATGTATATAAAAGTCAGAAACTGAACTAAATGATCAATTCAGTTTCTTTTAGCTTAACATTTCACTTTTCTTGGTTCTTCAGCTACTAACTTTTTATCATTCCCTCCCCTCCCTTCCTTCCTCAAAGGTGTTCTAGAGATTCAATACCAGAGTTTTAGCTAGAATAAGTTTGCTCTTCATGAAAATCTTGAAGATCAGATTCAAAGCATGGACTGTAAGTGACTTTGGGGTAAAACAATCATAATTTTTTTGCCTTTTGGAGGGCAATTGAGGTTAAGTAACGTGTCCAAGTTTACATGGCTAGTTTGTGTGTGTGTGTGTGTGTGTGTGTGTGTGTGTGTGTGTGTGTGTTAAGTGTCTGAGGCCAGATCCGAATCCAGGTCCTCCTCACTCCAGGGCCGGCTCTTTTTTCACTGTGCCACCTAGCCACCGTGACAAACATATTTTCAATGGCTATTGAGTACCAACTAAAGTTTGAGGTACTTAGGCTATGTGCCAAATACTAACAGGGCACAGGTATTAAAGTCATTTTTTCTTAGCAATGTACAATGTGTTATCAGAGAGATGTATCTCTGGGAAAAGGAAATGGCACATTTGTTTGACAAGAATGATTGATTATAAGTGTTTGTCCAGCATGAATTACTGGTCCAATATATCCAGGAGTCACACTCTCCCCACACTGGGTGGGCACGCTGTGGAGGATTAACCTATGAACATTGACAAGACTCTCAAAATGGATTTTGATTTCCATCAAAGGAAACAGTATCCACATCTATGAGACTGCAGATTCATCAAAGAGTGAAGAAGTAAGTTCATTAAAATGGAACCCTTAGCGATATTCACTTTAAGGCAAATACTGTTTCATTTTTACAAATTCATCAAAAAATTCTTTGAAATGGGTGCTTTGAAATAATTGGGTATTTTTTCTCTTATCAAACTACAAAAAAGGGGATTATGTTAGCTCCATTGTAAAAATGCTTCATTTAATTTAATTATTTGAAACATGAATTATTTACTACATTTTGTCTCCTTAAGGTGATTTCTGCTTGAGGGTGATGGACATCTGATTATGCCTGCTGTTGCTATCCTCTTGAATACAACAGCTAGAGTAATTGGACCTTTATAAGAAAACTTTAATCATAATGGGAGAGATGACTACTTAGGTACCCCAAATCTCATGATAATATTGGACTGAAAAGAGGCCTTTGAAAATGGAATATTCTTTCATTTCAGATGTATATCATCTAGTTTGTAATATCTGAACACCAAGAAGCAGAAAAAGGTCATTTTTAAAATAATATTAAACTTCCCAATTATGCTTTACTAATTTCCAGTAAAAATGGGTAGTTCTTTTTTTTTTTAACAAATGCTTTATTAGCTTCTGTTTTACATCATTCATTTCCGCCAGATTTTGAGTTACAATTATTTTTCCCCCTGTTATTCCCCTACCCACTCTCCCAGAATAGCAGTCCCACAAGATATCACTTCCTCCAATCTGCTCTCTCCCGTATCTTCTCCCATACCCCCTTCGAATTTTCCATTAGAGGAAGGTGAATCTCTGTTTTCCAATGCCTGCACATCTTATCTCCCAATTATACGGAAACAAGTATTAATAATAGTATTTATATATATTTGAAACATTTAATTTTTAGACCTCGAATTTCAGATCCATTCCCTTCCTCCCTTGTCACCTATTCCCTCTCGGAAGATAAGTAAATCAGTATACGCTGTACATGTCTAGCTATGCAAAACATTATCATAGTAGATATATTGTACAAGGCTGCTTATAATTCCCTCCCACTCATCCCACCCCTCACCTGATCCATTCACTACTTGATCCTGTCCCTCTTCTATAGTGGGTGCTTCCAACCTCCCCTCCCCCCAAGGATGCCTTCCCATCCATTATCCCTCCTCTCATCCCCCTTCCTCCTATTCTGCTACAGGTTGAGATATCCCATTTAGTATGTATGTCATTCTCTCCATGAACCAAATTCAATGAGAATGTGGTTTTGCCTTTTTGCCATCCTATTCTTCCCCTCCCTTGCAGCCTCTTCCCCTTGCTTCTTCCACATGAGATAGTTTACCCTACCCTGTCTCTCCCCATCTCCTCTTGCCACTTTCCTCTCTCACCTCATAATTTCAGCCCTTGAATATCCTCCCTCCCCAACAAATTCAACCTATGCCCTCTATCCATATATAACTGTAAACATATATACACACATTCACATATGTATTCATATGACCATACACCCTTCTTCCATTATTTTCATACTGAGAAAGATTTCATCAGTCTCAGTTATTGTTTTTCCATATAGGAATGTAAATAGTGCAACTTTGATAAGTTCCTTTTACTTTCTTTTCCCTGATTACCTTCTCAGGCATCTCTTCTTGTGTCTCGATGTCAAATTTTCTATTCAACTCTGTTTTTTTCCTCCAGAATGCTTGAAAGTCTTCTATTCCACTGTAGACCATGTTTTCCCCTGAAACAAAATACTCAGTTTTGCTGGGGAGGTGACCCTTGGGTTCATTCCCAGCTCTTTTTCCCTCTGGAATATCATATTCCATGCCCTTTGATCCCTCAGTGTAGAAGTTGCCAGGTCCTGGGCTATTCTGATTGTGTTTCCACAATATTGAAATTGTTTCTTCCTGGCTGCTTATAGTATTTTCTCCTTAATCTGCGGATTCTGGAACCTGGCTATAATATTCCTGGGAGTTTTCTTTTTGGGATCTTTTTCAGGAGGTGATCTGTGGATTCTTTCAACTTCTATTTTGCCCTCTGGATCTAAAACATCAGGGTAATTTTCCTTGAGAATTTCTTGAAGGGTGATTTCTAGGTTCTTTCTTTGATCATGGCTTTCAGGTAGTCCAATAATTTTTAAATTATCTCTCCTGGACCTATTTTCCAGGTCAGTGGTTTTTCCCATGAGATATTTCACATTGCCTTCTAATCTTTCATTTGTTTGGATCTGCTTAACAGCATCTTGATTTCTCATAAAGTCATTAGCTTCCATTTTCTCCAGTCTAACTCTGAGGTAATGAATCTCTTCAGTGAACTTTTGAGATTCTTTTTCCATCTGGCAAATTCGACTTTTTAAGGCTTTCTTCTCCTCATTGCCATTTTGGGCCTCCTTTGCCATTTGAGTTAGTCTATTTTTTAAGGTGTTGTTTTCCTCAGTCAGGCTTTTGACCTTCATTTCATACTTTTCCTGCATCTTTCTCATTTCTCTTCCCAATTTTTCTTCCACTTCTCTTATTTTATTTTTAAAGCCCTTCTTAATGTCCTCTATGGCCTGTAACCCACTCATATTTTCCTTTGGGGCTTTTGGAGCGGGATTTCTGACCTCACAGTCCTCTGATTGTTCCATGCTTCAATCCTCTTTGCCCTCAAAGTAGGAGTCTAAGGTTGCATTTTTCTGTTTAATTTGTTTCCTTTGCCTTGGCATGTTGCCACTTAATTACTTCTCTTTTGGTCTTTTTGCCACACTAGGGCTCTGCCAAGAAACAGGATTTTTTGTCCCCGAATGTGTAGGGGACAACTTCCATTTCTGGCAAGCTGGAAACCCACGCAAGACCTCCACCCCATATCACAATCCAGATCCAGGGAGTTTAAACAAGAGTGATTACCCCCAAGATTGATTGCTGGATCAACCTAAAGTTCACAGGCCAGGAGCTGGAGCAGCCTCTGAAAACTACAAAATGGCTTGTTTCCTCAGCGGCTTCTAGCCCCCAGGGGAGGAAGCCAAAGCATTCCCCAAATACTGGTCCCAAAGTCCATAGGGCACTAACCTCTCACTTTGTCCTAGGCATGTCTATGTTGATAATTCTGGAATTGCCACAGCTGCTGGTGTTCTGGGGTCCCTCCAGCCGGCTGCTGGTCTGGCTGCCCTGGGGCTAAAACCACTCAGGAGGACCTGGGCTCAGCTCTCTGTGCTGCGCTGTGCACTCCCAGAGCACTGCCAGCTCCTAGAGTGATGTGATGGTCCTTCTTGCAGGGCCACTGGGCTGTCCTCAGTGGGAGGTTAGCTCCTCTGTGTCATTCTGTGGGTGCTGGGGCTCCAGAAGTTGTTCAGAGTCCCCTTTTACATATTTTGGAGGTGATCTGGGGGGAGAGTTGCTTGAATGTTTTGTTTCTACTCTGCCATCTTGGCTCCACCCCCCAAAATGGGTAGTTCTTTGAAGATTTAAAGGGAGGTTCACAAACTTATTTGGCCTATGGCCCCCTTTGCAAAAAAAAAAAAAAATTACTTAGCACCCTCTCTCCCCACTAGTAATCTTTCTTTAGCCATTAACTTTTTTTTTAATTGCATCATTTCAAAATATGTTTTTTAAATGACAAATCTTAAGTTTTATAATTTATTATAAATTTGGGTTTTTTTTTTTTACTGTATTGAAATTTTGATGATGCAATATTGTGCAATGTAACTATATAGTATTATATTTTAAACAAAGTCATTACACACACATATTCCTTCCAATGCAAGTTTGGCTTCCCTACAGTGCTTGGAATACTCACCTGCTAACACTTGTCTGTTAAGACCCATGGAAGGACTTGACTACTGATTGGTTATAGCTTGCATTTTATGTTTATTTGGAAAATAATGCAATCCCTATGACTTTAACTCTGTTACACAACAGGTGAAACATATATGACTAGTTTTTCAAAATTTTCTTCTCTTCCCTTTTTTCCTTATGCTTCCACCAACTCCTTATTTTTATTCAACATCCCCCAGTTGGACCCAGAGCTAATTCTACCCCACTGGATGTTCCAGTGTCCCTGAGGGTCAGTGTCTCCCACTTTCCAAACCTCTGAATAATTTGTGACTTTCAAATAAACTTGTAATTATGTAACTTCTCTATTGCATTAAATCTCTGCAAAAATCTGAAAATCCAACTTTTCCACTTCATTACTTTACTTTTTTTTTTCCTCATAAAAATCTTTGAACCAAAAAATCTGATATCTTTTGTTGTCAGGCCACACCATAGAGATTTTCCAGGGCGCAAACTACATGGCAAACAAATAGCTGCTTATTTGTAAAGTTGGCAAGACTTATAGTATCTGATTCCTTACAGGGGTCAGAGATATTATATGTAGAAATATATTTTAAAAGCAATGGTGAACCATGAAAGCTAAATATCATAAAAAGATAGTCAGAAAGTAGATTTGCCAAGCTAGAAGACATGATAATGCTGGGAATCAAAGTTCCTAGGCTGGACCAGAATTGGGAAACTGGAAGAACTAGGTTCCATAGTGAATAGAGTGCTGGGTCTGGAGTCAGGAAGAATTTAGTTCAAATCTAGCCTCAACACTAGATGTGTTATGCTGGGCAAGTTATTTAACTGTTGCCTGCCTATTTCCTCATCTGTAAAATGGGAATGATAATAGTACCTACTTCCCAGGGTTAACATGAGGATCAAAAAAAATAACATTTGAAAAGTGCTTACCTGGCACATAGCAGGAATTTAATAAATGCTTATTTTGTTTTTTTGTTTGTTTGTTTGTTTTCCCTCTCTTCCTACCTCTCAGAAGTCAAATTTAGCAGGAAAGCAGAAAAAATGAAGCAAATCTTGTGAAATGTAATCAATTTAATTCTCTATGCTTGAAATACACTTTATTTGCTTGATATGTGTTAGACACATCTTCTTAAAGTGCTCATATTCTCAGATATCAGGATCATTCAGAGCTCCCTCTAAAGAGTGCACTTTGACCTTGGGATGACTTTGACATCATACTTTAATTTCTTACATTTATATTGTTTGAATGTGTCTTTAGAACTAGATGGCAAGTGCAGGTAATATTAGTACTAATCCTTAATAATAGTAATAATAATCCTAATACTAACATCCCACATTGCCATAGGGTCATTTTACAAAGCACTTTATATAAATTTTCTTATTCTTTTCTTATAACTTGTACAAGTGTTATCCTGATTCTCCAGGTGAGGAAACTGAGGCTCTAAGAGCTTAAACTGCTTTCTCAAGAAATAAGCAAAAAGTTTTCTGGATCTGGAGGCAAAAGAGCAGGTAAAAATCTTGGCCCTTCTACCTACTAACTGTAACACTGGGAGTGGGTCTCAGCCTCTCTGGGTGACATTTCTTCATCTATAAAAAGGAATTGGACCTAGATCTCTGAGGTCACTAGGTCAAAATTCCTCATCCTATCGGCCTAGCAGAGCCAGCATCCCAACCTATGTCCTCTTTAGGTCTCCAAAGTTGTATTTAACTTTAGAAAACAAAGAAATAGGGGTGGCTAGGTGGCACAATGAAGAGAGCAACAGCCCTAGAGTCAGGAGGGTATGAGTTCAAATCCAGCCTCAGACACTTAACACAAAAACTAGCAATGTGACCTTAGGCAAATCACTTAACCACAATTGCCCTATCCTCCCCGCTCCAAAAATAAATAAAAAGAAAAAAGAAAACAAAGAAATAACTGTGTGACAAAGAACATTTCTGTTCACAAAAGTCCTAACCCAAATCTCCTGAGAATCCCAGACCAATGCCAAATAAAATTTTAAATGACACAATTTTCTGCACAGAATATAATTTTTATATATAACTACAAACATTATTAATGCAATATATATACATATGCATGCGTGTGCATACATGGATGTATATATGCATGCAATCCTGTATACATATGTGTGAACATAAACGTGTGTACATAAACATGTATCTTTATATTGCTTCCTTTTCTGAGCATGATATTAAATATATTACAAGTTAAATAGATATTAAGAAGAAATGCTGTATAGTAGAAAAAATCTAGATTTGTAGGTTTCCAGTTCTGTGAATAACAACAAAACACAAACCTCAGAGTCCTGATTTAGTTGCTTGCTGGAACTTAGCACACGAAGCTCATATTATTAAGGTCACAGTAGGGTCCCACTGCTTTACCTACATAAAAATAGACACATTTACCAACATATAATCTGATTACTGTATTTTGGATAAATTGTTCTATTGTTCTCAACTTCAATTTCCTCATCTGTAATACAGAGATAATAATTTTCTATTACATACCTCACAGGTTTGTTACAAATAGAAAGGAATACAAATAGAAAGAATAGAAAAACACGTAAATATAAGCCATTATTATACTTTTCTAAATAAATTTAAGGAGCAACTCTTTGGTTCCACATTTTGCATTTATTATACTGTACATTTTGCCATCATTTATTTTGAAAGGATAGAGTAATTTAAAAATTTTACAGAACCTTCAATTTTATAATGGATATGAAATCTCCTATGTACCTAACAATGGCCTCTAGGCTTAGGGATATTCCTAATACCTTATGTATCCCCCTAGAAAATTCATCTATGCTATTTCATTTGTAGACAGTGACTTGTGGAAAGCTTTGGAGAATATGATTCTGCTCCCCATCCCCCACAAAACATAAGCTCAAATTCCTCTAGCAATACAAGGTTTATAAAATGCTTCTCTGCCCCACCTCACTCCCAGTAACTCCATGAGGTACCTAGTGGTATTGAGAAACTGAGATATATTGAGAAACTGAGATTCAAGTAAAGAGACTTGCTAGAGTTCACCATCCTATTAAGTATTAGTGCCAGGATCTGAACCCAGGTGTCTTGACTCCAAATACAATACTCTTTCCCGAAAGAGTAAAAATAACATATGCATGTAATGCTTTTTTTTTTTTTTTTTGGGTTAACAAGCTTACTTTAATCAAACAAACATACATTACCTAGTTCAGGGGGAAAAGGTCAGCACCCCAAACTTCAGAGTTACAGAACTTACAGATCAAACAGGCTTCCAAACTGTCCAACCATTATATCAATACCAAATCACAGTTACCAGAGAGGGAAGCATCAACATCTGGGTTTTCAAAGCCGGGGGCTCTCAACAACGGCTTCCCAGAGTCTCATCTGGTCAAATCACACAACACTTCTCAAAGTGAGCCCCAAAGCAAAGCCTCTCCTAAGGGTTTATATAGCCTTCTCCTGGCTCAGAGAATGTAACAACCCTCTGGACCCACTGCCCAATCACAAAGTATCAAGGTGTGGGCTTTCCTGAAAAACAAGCCTCCCACCACAGGCTCCAGGTGCACTTATGCTAGGGGCAGGGAAGATCTTTAAATCTTCATTTCCATTACATTCGGCCCCAAGATCTTTCTTGCCCATAGCATACACAATTTACATTTGAATTAGCACTAAAACATCTCTTAGGTCACATTTTCCAGGTACATAAGAAAATCACAATATAATCTCAAAATACAATAGTCCAAGTCTTCCACTCATGGGGCAAATGTTAACTCAGTCCACTTATCAGTAAAATCAAAAAATAGTCACTCTTAAGTTAACTCAATCAGTTACATCAGTTTTCAAAGTACAAGTCTTCCACTTGTGGGGCAAAGTCTTGATTAACTCAATTAGTCTCTTATCTGTAACAATATCTCAAAGTATAATCAGTAGCTTATTCAGTAAAGTCTTCCTAAGTATGCCT